>SMSR01008204.1:0-11397 GCA_019453355.1 Ceratina japonica
GAGTGTGTAAAGAATTAAGTTATTAGTTGGGGGATGATTAATTATGCCTGAAGATTTCCTCATCTTAATACTCCCCTTCTTAGATGGAATAATTCCAATTTTGATCCGATTGTGATAATTGACTAAGTAAGTAATGGCTGAGAACTGAGTTATTAATTGCGATTGGGGGAAGATTAATCATCCCTTGAGCTTTTTTGGCTTTTAATTCCTTCGGAGTTAAATAATATTTCGGATATTAATTGGTATATACGGATTGCAATTTGATTAGGGCTAGTCACTGTCTAACATTCGATTCGGCTCGTAAAAAGCTTCTTTGGCTCGATTAAAATCAGGGCTATCCCTACAAATAGTGCAAAGATCAATCTCTATTATGAGTCATAATATCAAATGCAACTCTCCTACTGAATTGCAACTTGGAGATCCATCGAAATAAAAAAATTATCAATTAAATTAATAGATCAATTGAATTAGAATTAATTAAAGTTCAAAATAGCAGAGTATTTAAAGGATATCAAACTCCAATCGCGATTATTGTAAATCTCTAAATATAGAATAAAAGTGAGAAACTCGAATGAAGTGAATTAATTGAAAAGACAGAAGGAAGCTGCGGGGGCTGAAAGGGGTTTGTCTGGGCAGTGAAATACCTGAAGGGAATTCTGTCTGTAGGAAAGTGAGGGAAAATGTAAGTGTCCAGTGGTGAGGAAGAGAGAGAATGCGAAAGGGTTAAAAGTGGAGCGAGGGATCCATGGCGTGAACCACCTACCACTATACCAATTATTCTTCGAAGAAGCGCTGAACGCATAAACAAACCAGGTGAGCTTTCTTATCTATATCTTTTTAAAAGCGTTTGAGAACAATTGTAGGAAGAGATTTAAATATAATATTGCAAACATTAATTGTCAGCCGTTAATCAATGATAAACTATCTTTAAAACTGATTGAAGTGTATGCAGAAATTATATTCGAGTGCTAAACTGTTTTTAAAAATTGTCAAATTGGGTTTGGAATTATACAGGGTACAGCAAATAATAATTCTAAAACCACTTTTAAAGTCGTTAAAACAATAATTACAATTAATAAGCACACATAAAACTAATTTGTCAATCTTCAAACTGTAGTTAAAAATAGGTTGAAGATTTAGATTGGAAGGTAGATTAATCTGTCCCGGAGTTTAATTTCCCCTCAATTAGTCAACAGCTCGATTAATCGTCCCTTCCTCTAAAGACAGTATCGACAACTGTTGAACTTTCTCTAAGTCGTTTCTTGTGAGACCTGCATCCGGAAGCTGTAACCTGTTGCGAGAGAATCCAAGCCTATTCTATATCGCAGCAACTCACCCTTCCACTTCAATTCCTAATTTCTGACCAAATTCTTAATTCAACCGAGAAGCCGACAGGGTATTCTGAGAGGAAATGATACAATTTCTCTCATCAGATAAGATTCAATTCGACTTTCATTTCCACCCCTTAGGAATCTACCATCGATCTAGTTTATCCACTTCGATTCCTATCTGACCAAATTTTTTAATTCAACCGAGAAATCGACAGGAAATTCCGAAAGGAAGTGATATACTTTTTCTAATCAAATGACATTTAATTCGAATTCCATTTCCGTTAGGAATCTATCGAGATTTGTCAAAGAAACTTAAACTAGATTTCGGCTAAGCTTCAACTAAATAAGTCCATTATCAATGAAGTAATACAAATGAAAAAAAGTACCCTTCTGTGTATAAATTAACAACTAAATTAATTAAAAATTATCCGAAATCGTGCAATGTTTCTGTTAACATTTCTGACGATTCGACGAGGTTCAAATGTATAGTGGTTAAAATTCGTGGATTGTTCTGTGGGACAACGAATGTGGGTCATGCAAATGACCTTTTGAGTCTTGATAATCGATCCCACTCCCACCACGTATACCTCGAAAAACGGACGGTACTTAAAAAATTGCAGTTGCAAGACGTCCAAGAAGACTGTATACAGGGGATCTGGTCCCGGTTTATTTTTCGTTATTTCCAGTCTGGCCGTTTGCCAATAATCATTCTCTGTGGCTCGTATTCAACGCTTTCCGATATACGCCCAACCCATTTTCCGCGACGCTTGTTGCTCCATTGTTGTACTGACGATCACCGCGCGTTGTGCATTAACCTTTCAGGCCTCTCGGCATTGTTCCATGTTTCGAAAGCCCGGCGACTATTTTACAAATTACCGTTTATACCCGCTAGTATAAATAGTCCGATCAACGTCTCCCCAAATGTCGATTTCGAGATTCATGGATGATTGGAGACGCGCTTTAGGCGAGATACGCGTTAGAAATTTTCAGACCTCTATATTAAGAATTGACGAATGTCCCCGAAAGAGTTCGAAATCCATCTGACCACCATCTCTCTATATATCCCCGGTTTAGCTGATGTAAATGCCCCCGAGTACAGCAGACGCAGAATCGTTTGCCCGAGGAACCATCCGATCAATAAACCATCCCCATCCTCCTTTCGAGGAACGCAAACGCAGACCCGGTAAGCTTGCACCCAGATCTACCCACCCCAAAAAATGTACACCACCCCTCTGCACCCATTCCACCCTTATAAATATTATTCAAATACGAAATATTCATTATTAATTAGAAAAATAAATAATGTAAATGTCACTTTTCAATTTCTACCCAACAAAAATTACCCATAGAATCTTCAAATGTATTTCAATTCTTCAATAAATTATATTAAAAATTGATAGATAAAAATTGTTAAATATTTCAGATTTATATCTTAACAGTAATATTTGAATTAAAACAATGCAATTTTTACGTTGCAATTAAGAATGAAATTGATTATATGAAGGAGAGGGTTTAAATCGTGTTTGGCAGCGATGAAAGGGGGATAAAAATTGGTAGCGTGTGTTTACCTATGACAAAAGGAAGATAGCAGATCTCTTATCTTTTCACGGTGCACTCAAGCCTCTCTCTCTCTAGCCTCTCTTATTCTATCGAGGCTCGACCTACATCTGGCTAATGGTTACACGGATGGTAAATATAAACCATCCGGCAACGCGGTGTTAACGTATTAAACCACTCGCGGCAGATGGAGTACGCTGAAGTACACCGGTTTTATTATTAAGTCGATTAAAATCACGGGAAACTGAGATTTCGAAATGGTGGAAGTAGCCGATATCTGGGAGTTCGCGTAAATTGGCAATTTTTTTTTAACATAAATAATTCATGGATCGTTCTGGAAACGTTGTCATTTATACTACGAGTACTGTACTAGATTTGTGCATTTTTTCAGCAATTTTCATCCGCTAGGAACGGTGAAAATAAATCTTGAATGCATCGTAAATTGTGTTCCAACGGGGTACCTCCTTCGAATCTAGCAAAAGCTAAGAATTTCCGATTTCCATGAATTTTTTTTTAATGTAAATAACCGATCGGTATATTTGGAAAAATTCCTACGCGTACTTCTTCTACAGTACTACGTCTCAGAATTTTTTCATAAGATTCCATACAATAGTTTCTGAGAAAAAAAAATGGCAAAACGTCGAAAATTCATGTTCCAAGGTGGTACCATATTCAAAATTTGCTACAATTTGAAAGTTTTCAAATTTCATTGAAAAAATTATCATATGTTCTACTACTATAATAAAGCATTTTTTGAAGTTTCCAAAATTTTGTATACGTTAGATTCTGCAATGTTGAAAAATATTGGAAATCGCATGCCAAAGAGTTCTACCTTTGGCAAAATCTCGAAATTTGCGATTTTTACAAATTTGTTCTTAACACAAGGGGCCATCCATAAATTACGTTACACATTAAGGAGGGAGGGGGTCAACAAAATGTGATACGGTCGGGGAGGGGGGCGAGTCATGAGCTTTGTGACGTCAAATATATCTAATTGTAAATTAAAGCTCTAAACAAAGATAAAAAAAAAACTTCAACTCTAACAAAGTATTTTAATTAAATATGACATCACACAGGGAGTGGTCACATAAATGTGTGACAAGGACGAGGGGAGGGCTCTAAAAACCACGAAATTCGTGTGACGTAATTTATGGATGGCCCTTAAGGTAGTTCTACACCAAAACGACTTAACGCGGTAAAACTTTGGATAAACTGAAGTTTCCAAAAACATTACGTATGCGGCTTGCCTTCAAAAGCTTCAACTTTTGCCGCGTGTTAGTTTGAAAACAGTTGCTCGCAGGGAAAAAACGTCAAGAATAATTGTTGAAGAGAATTTATCAATCTATAATTTCGATCTGATGTATATTCGTCGTCAGACCAATAGAAACTTAGATATTTGCGTAAAACGATTTGAATTGAAATCTTGATTACTTTTTTCTTAAGCTCTAAAAGTTCACCAAAATTTAACTGAGTCATTATTTAACTAAAACCTACTCATACGCTAAATTTCATATTTTTCTAATCGTTAAGTCGTTTTGCTATAGAACTACCTTAAGTAATGAAAACTTGAAAAAAATGTACGCGTGTTCTACTAAGGTAGAGGTGCATTTCTGAATTTTTGCATTAATTTCCCCAGAAAAATGTCATAAATTCGTATCTCAAGTGATAATTAATCCTTTCAAAATGTGGCAACGTTTAAAACGTTCAACATCATACTGAAAAAATTCTCACGTGCTCGTATAGTTACTCGTATAATAACGTAATTTTCAGAATTTTCAGAATTTTTGATACGTTAGATTTGGAGAAAAAGATCTCGAAGATATCTGCTGTCTACTAAAATTAATGAATTTCGAAACTTCAGGGGAATGTAATCAATTTCAAGGTCCATAACAGGAAGGAGGAAGACAAGCGGATTCTTCACAGACTCAAAGGACGTATACATAGATAATAAGCGTAACGTAACATTAATGTAGAGGCGATTCCCATCGCTGTGCATCCTGTGAACCCTTATATATAATATATTTATCTAAACGACATAGATTCGCGATTTAGATTTTCAAACAATTTCTGAAAAACACCAATAATTCTCATCTGAATCGAATCCAAAACAAAAGCAATTAAAATCAAACGAAGCCATCCAATAACAAAACTTATTTCACACGAAATAACAAACTTTACAGTATAAAAATAATCGAATTAAAATTTGAAACATAGAATTAGATTGAAGGATTCGGTTTAGACATAGAAACTTCCCATTTCCATTGAATTCTGTAAAATTTTCCCCGAAGTAAAATCATACAATATAGGGAACAATTCCAATTTCAATTAACTTCATTTTTACTCACTGGCTCATGGAATTCTTTGAAAATGATCGAAAATTCTTCTAAAGTGCTAGAAGATTTTTCTAAAATCAATACATCAATTTAACTAACCAGGCCAGTGACTAAAATCCACTCCCTGAACAAGAACTAGTCTATTCACTCTGTCACAGATTCACTAGCGAACCACAAATTCATTTATTAATTCCAAATTCAAATGAAAACTGAATTAGAATTAGCTTCGATCTCAGCCCCAACAAAATCTGACATAGAAAAGACCGAGAACCAAAGAAGAGATCTCTTTTCGGGTGTTGCAGGATGCACGCGGTTGGATTGCACTCGGCGCTGGCCATCAAGCGTCAGCGTAAGCGCCGGGACGAGCAGCGTCGCGCCCGCGAGCGTCGTTATAGCGCCCAGTCGGGCGAAAGCGGTCTAACATCCCCCCGTGCGTCCACCGGTTCCCTGGACCACCACTCGAGACACAACGAACACGGGCACCACTCGGCAGGGCAAGGGATGCTGGATTCGAAAGTAGTGACCTCGGTCGGGATGCTGCACATCGGAGTAGTCTTTTTGGTCTTGGGCTGCTTCTTATTAATGAGCGGATTGCTACCAGGGGATTTAGCCCAATGGGGCACGAAAGCCTCCGGAGGATGGTGGAACGAGCTGGTCGCCATCGGGTTGTTCGCAATCTTTTTGGGTATTTTCCTAATAATTCTCAATAGAATTATCGCCAAGAAGGAGGAACACGACCTCGAAGAGTACGTGCAGAGGCAGCTGACTCGGTCCAGGTCGGGGCACAGATTGGAGAGGGACGCCGAGACTGGGGGATTGACTACGAGACAAGCTAGAAGGGCTAGACAGATGATGCAAGAAGCTGACGCTGAAGCACAAAATGAGAAAGCGGCTAGCTCGCCTCCTAGGAGTCCTCCCCCTGCTTATTCGCCACCGATTAACGGGGACCAGACGCAGAACGCTGCTTTGTATTTGGAACAGATCACGGAGGAGGAGATCATTAGCGATAGGGTCGAGACTTCTACTACTAATAGCTTGAGCCCTGGCTCGCCCAGCGAGACCAGGGAGTTGCTGCAGAATCCCAAATACTCGAAACAGAACGGACAGCAGGCTAAAGGTCCTCAGTATGTGTCCAGGATTTAAATCAGGGGTCGACCGAGTGGGTTTTTTTTATTTCGGGAGGATCAGGCAGATATTTGAGGTCTGAGGGTTTAGCAAGAGCTTGGGTACAGTGGTTGTTAAGATTTTTAATTCGTTTGAAATCGGAAAATAATGAGTTTCACGACCACTATAGGATCGATAGACAGGACTCGAAAGTCCCACCTACGAATTGACTTACGCGAACGGTGGTATTAATCTTGGAAGAAATGAGGTATGGGAGAAGAATTCGATGCATTTTCCTATTGGAGAACTCCTACTGAAGAATCTAAAGATATCTAGAGCAAAGGGGTCGAGTCTCGAACGGAAAGGGGGTTGAGAAATTTTAATCCAGTCCAGAGGAATTCGTATTGAATCGTCGAGTGTAAACATCAGTTTTGCCAATATTCATAGGAGAAACTGAAGGACCAATTAAGAATTTAGCCGCTGGATAATTTTAACGCAGTCCTCCAGTCGCGATAATCAAACTTAACGGACGACTACGTTAAATGAAAGATGAGTGGGTAAAAAGAGTGTGGGTTTTTGCAAGGCACATGTCAACCCTGTGAACCGCAAATTTTTATAAGAAAACCTATAGAAGTTTGCAGGCTAGAGAACGAGGCCATATCATTAATTAACAGATCCATCTAATCATCTAACGTATTAATGTACTATTACTATAGTAAGCTATTAATTAGAAGAATCTTGAACGCCAAAAATTCTGTATTTAAATAATGATTAGTCTCCCAATTAAAATTGGGAAGCCACGTTTCCTGGCACAAAGTCCAACTGGATTATTATTTAAACTGAATCACTATGAATTGACAGTCTTTCTATACATAAAATAAAATCCGAGGAGGGATTTAAAAATAGTTTTTTCCCTAGCTTTAGCGTGGACCGTGCGAAGTCGCTTTTCTACAAACCAATTATCGCAACGATAAATTCTTCAACTAATTAATAATTGTATCGAAGAGGACACTGGGTCTCATTCATTTCAATGGGACAGTGAATTCTCAAGTATCGATAGTTGACGCGTTTCTCCAATCTTTTCTCCCATGGCCACTGTTTTAATTAATTAATTAATTAGTTGATTAATTAAGTAATTAATTATTAATGGCCATAGTAGTTAATCAATTGGCTCTGTGTCCAGCGACTGATATAGCGCAGATAGTTATTAAGGCTAGTCTGTTAAGTCTGCTTTGGGCTTGGCTACATTTTTATCAAATAAAGAATGGATTTCATTAATTATAATATTTACCGTTATTTGGAAAAAAGGAATTTGATTTCAATCAGAGTTTTGAGTACATCTGTGACTGTTTCGATGCGTTAGAATGGGAGTGAGAGAGATAAAAGCACGTCGATCTGATTAAAATTCATTAATACAGAATTTGAGAACTTGATATATTTATTTTAATACAAATAATGAATGGAATGACTTGGAACAATTCTGATATGGTTTTCTGGTGTATTAGAAGATCTCTGATTATTTTCATCAATTTCAATCCGTTAGAATCGTTGCAATTAAATAGCAAAAGTCGTATATCAAGATATACACCCGTTTAAGTGATCGTAATTAATTTGTCGTAATTTTTCTGAATAAGGGAAATTGATAAAGAATGTCGCCAGGCCGAACAGAGACCTTCCACTTTTATAATACTNCAATTCTATATTTAAATAATGATTAGTCTCCCAATTAAAATTGGGAAGCCACGTTTCCTGGCACAAAGTCCAACTGGATTATTATTTAAACTGAATCTTTATTGATGATTATTATTGAAACTGACAGTCTTTCTATACATAAAATAAAATCCGAGGAGGGATTTAAAAATAGTTTTTTCCCTAGCTGTAGCGTGGACCGTGAGAAGTCGCTTTTTTACAAACCAATTATCGCAACGATAAATTCTTCAACTAATTAATAATTGTATTGAAGAGGACACTGGGTCTCATTCATTTCAATGGGACAGTGAATTCTCAAGTATCGATAGTTGACGCGTTTCTCCAATCTTTTCTCCCATGGCCACTGTTTTAATTAATTGATTAATTAGTTGATTAATTAATTAATTATTAATGGCCATAGTAGTTAATCAATTGGCTCTGTGTCCAGCGACTGATATAGCGCAGATACTTATTAAGGCTAGTCTGTTAAGTCTGCTTTGAGCTTGGCTACATTTTTATCAAATAAAGAATGGATTTCATTAATTATAATATTTACCGTTATTTGGAAAAAAGAAATTTGATTTCAATCAGAGTTTTAAGTACATCTGTGACTGTTTCGATGCGTTAGAATGGGAGTGAGAGAGATAAAAGCACGTCGATCTGATTAAAATTCATTAATACAGAATTTGAGAACTTTATACATTTATTTTAATACAAATAATGAATGGAATGACTTGGAACAATTCTGATATGGTTTTCTGGTGTATTAGAAGATCTCTGATTATTTTCATCAATTTCAATCCGTTAGAATCGTTGCAATTAAATAGCAAAAGTCGTATATCAAGATATACACCCGTTTAAGTGATAGTAATTAATTTGTCGTAATTTTTCTGAATAAGGGAAATTGATAAAGAATGTCGCCAGGCCGAACAGAGACCTTCCACTTTTATAATACTTTGGATATTTAAATAACTAAATATTTGCTAGCTTTAGATGAATGCGAGATTTTTCAAAACGACCACACTGAACGAAAATTATTATTAACGAACGCATATATATTTATGATTTTTATGGGTGGGTTGTTTTCGAAGATCTTATGGATAAAGAAACAAAAAAAAAAACATAATTGCCACGCTCGGGCGCTACCATTCTGTGATCCAATTAAAAAAGAGACGATTGATTAATCAATTGATTAATGTTAATTGAGGACTCGTACCGAGATAGTTGTATTACTCTATGTACATATATACATATACATATTTATTATTGTACAATCTCTATATCTTTTTTCAACCTTTCGGACACCTCGACAAAAGATTGAAATGCAAATATGAATCAATAGAAACAATTATCAGGATGAAATAATGATGAGAACTTGTGCATGGCTTCATTTAATTTACAATAATTCCAAGAACGATTAATTGGAATTGGTAAACGAAATATATCGTTTTAATTAATAAATTCAATTCTACGAATCATTTGCAAAATGGTGTGCATTTATTGACTACTCAAATGAAAGATTTTGTCTTTATTGATTCATTTTAATTTAACAAGAATTGTTAAATTATAGCAGGGGAGTGGAAGAGTAAAGAGAAAGTAAGGGTGTCCAATTTCTCGCATTTGCAACATTTTGTACGCTGTTTTCCAAGAGAGAGAGAGAGAGAGAGAGAGAGAGAGAGAGAGAGAGAGAGAGAGTACTAAGTAGGGTTTACAATGTTAATTATTAAATATTTAAGTGCCTTTTCCGTTCAATCTGTTTTCAATTGATAATTATCATTCCAATGAAGCTGCTGTTACAATCCTGAGAAGCATGATAGAACCAGCATCCTTCTTAACAAGGACTAATAAAAATGACAATGACAAATTTTCATGAGTCTTTTTTCTACAAAAGTTTCTAATTCATCGTAATGAAATTGTACTAAAGCTACGTTCATAGAATCTAAAACAATTGTTTTCAAATTTTGAATTTAACAATAAAACATAGAAGAAGTTTAGGGAAGAAAGACCGTCGNGGAACCACCATCCTTCTTAACAAGGACTAATAAAAATGACAATTTTCATGAGTCTCTTTTCTACAAAAGTTTCTAATTCATCGTAATGAAATTGTACTAAAGCTACGTTCAGAGAATCTAAAACAATTGTTTTCAAATCTTGAATTTAACAATAAAACATAGAAGAAGTTTAGGGAAGAAAGACCGTCGAATGATAATTGTCATTTTCTGTTGGTCCGAACGTTGACTGATTTACAAACGTTTATTTTATTTTGATACCAACGACGGTTAATTAATTAATTTATTATTGTATAAGAGAGGGACGAGAGGGGTTGAAATAATTCAATGGAGGAATAGAAGAATGATCTCTATCACTGTTACGATTAATGTTAAAAACAGCTCTCGCATCTACACTAATCGCAAATGTAATCGACGCAAACCATATACCATACGATCTATTATATATATATAAGTTAATATACATATAAGAGAAGTGACAAGGCGGGGGTGGTAAATGAAAGCTTTCTTATATGCCGTTTCTCTATATTGTACCACTCGAATTATTATTATTATTATACACAAGATATATGCACTCGAACTTTTTCGATAATAAATCTTTACGAAACGCTGATGTCTGTATCGTTCCTTTTTTAATTAAATTTCTTTTTTGAGCTGATGATTGGCAGATCTACCACTTTCAAAATACCTTGGAAGGTTAAATGAATGTTTGTTAGCTTTGGGTTGGCGAGCGAATTCCGAATGTTCAAAGGTTTTTAACAGCCCCGTGGAAACCTGGGTGAGAAGGGGGTTGGTAGGTGGTGACGTATCGACCAGAGGGGTCAACCGGGGTCACCAAAGTTCATAGCCGTCGCCATTTTACCCGGGACGACCACCCCTTAACGATTTAACAATCCTTCGCTACCCCTTCCAATCGTCAGGTCGAATACCGAATCAAATGTTGTACGTTAGAATAAATCTCATGTCTAATGTCAAGTTTCAACTCTTTTTAAAAACAATCTTAATGGAAATATAAAGAGTATTCAAGCAGCGAGGAGGTTTAATAAATTAAATAGAAAATAACCTACGTGTCTGACTTATTTTCGTTTGTATCATTTTCGTTCGTTAATTCTCTATTACATTAAATGGAAGATGAAAAATGTATACTACTACTAGTAGCAGTAGTAGGAGTAGTAAAGCTTTTTTTGGACTTCCATTTTTCATATACCAAATTACAAATAACTTAGAAATAAACAGAAAAAAATATATACGATAAACTGTCATAAAGCTTACGAATAAAAATAAAAAACTATAAAAACAAAAAATCAAAACGCTCTTAGATTCTGAATAAAAATAACGAAAACCAAAAATATAAAACCGCCTATGAATTCAGTG
>SMSR01008205.1:0-17914 GCA_019453355.1 Ceratina japonica
TCACTTTTCCCAGCATATCCTCTGCACGTAAAAACAAAAAACATGTATTCCCGCATAAACTGTACGAAAGGTAATCGAGTTCGAAAAGCATCATATTTATTTGTCATACCGCGTATGAATTCGTTACAGCATTGCCCGACGTCTTTCTGATCCCAACCGTCGACAGTTTTTTGTAATTCACTAGTCTTCTCCAGCGCTGCTTGCCTTCTTGCTCTACTCTGCATCCGCAGGCCTGTATCTTTTTTCGGAAGACTCGCCACGGATTGTAGTAATTCCATCTGCAGTGGCCTTAAAAGACCTTGTACTTGTTCCAGCGTTTCACCATCTTCTGTATTTGGTGTACGTTTTTGTAATACCTATTCGGCAAAATGATGTATCGGTTTAACGTCGGAACAACGTGAATAAGTTTACATCGACTGTCGATCATTACGATGTACCTTTATGTAATCGAAATACAAGAAACAATGCCATACTGGTTGTAACAAAAGTTTTGGCAAGTAATATTTGACAGCTTCCTTGAATCCGTGCCCTGCTGCTCTTAACGCAGCACTAGCCTCGGGTCTTGACAATAAATTTGATAAAACTTCTCGACTAGCTGGACCATTAATGTCTTTTGCATACCTGCCATTAAGATTTTTAATAATCTACCGTTCACCTTGTTAGTTCGATCGTTTGACAGTCTCGCGTATACGCACTTTATATAAACATCGAATTCCGCTGCTTCCGCCAGTTCTTCGAAACACGAGCCAACCGTGGGCGTTTGTTTCTCTTCTGTAATTTCCATTATATCTTCTAGACTACCAAGTAGAGTTACAGTTACTTCATAAATATCCATTATATTACTGAAAAGTGTTTCCATTTCAGTTCTATCTTGTGCTAACTTCGCGATTTCTTCTCGAAATACCTATTTCAAAAATGGATAAGTTTATGCCAACCAATTGAACGAACGATCTCAATCGACGCGTATGATATTACCTTAATGATCATATGGAGATCACGTAAATAATGACGTTCATCGTGTATGAGATCCCGGACTGATTCTTCGTAAGTTTGAGAAACCACTGCACCTAAACCACTTTGTGGGCCTTCGGCATAATCGTCTTGATAAAATAAATCCATTAATACCTGTCGATAATTTGTTAATTATTTATTTCCGTTCGTTCTCTCTGACACAGGTCTTATGCCGCTTGAAAGATAACGTTACCATATCTGCACACATCGCAACCCTTATATCTTCGCAAGATATCTCCACGTGACGTATATTCTTAACATAGTTTCCAGCTAGCTGAAAAGAAAGTAGTCTTAAACATATGGAAGTGACTAGCGTTCAACGCAGGGTTGTAAATAATGCATTATTTTTTTTAATGCATTATCTATTTTTAAAATCATTATTAAAGTAATATGGAATCAATGCATTACTTTTGCATTACGCATTATTTTAATAATGATCAATGTATTATTTCTGCATTACTCATTATTTTAATAATGATCAATGCATTACTTTTGCATTACTCATTATATTGATAATGATTAATGCATTAATTTTGCATTATTTATTATTTTAATAATGATCAATGCATTACTTTTGCATTTAAATTTTCACAACCCTGGTTCAACATAAAACGATGTAAAAGCTAACGGGACGATATGATCAACAGTAGCTTTTACCAACCTTCAAGATATCCGCAGAAATGTATTCCAAGACTCCTACCACAAAAAGACTAACTTGCAAATCAATTTTCTGTTGTAATACTTCCTGTCAATATAAAAATACAATTAAATTTCATGAAGATGTACACGTGCAAGTGTACGAAAACGTGTAAAGAACGAGTTTGGTTCGCTTCAATATTACTTTTTGCAGTAGTTGATGAATTTTGTCGACTGGAAGAACTAGCGGCGATTTCTTTTTCCCCTTTTCCAAGGCATCTCTCGCATCTCTGAGTGCCCATCTGTCGATGGGTGTGGGAAATGTACGCCTTACTCTTTCTTCTACATCTTGAGGTGTGTGCGGAGGAGGATGACCACAAAGCATTCCCAGCAGCCTTAAGATCAAACTCTCGACGTAGTCTAAGGCATCTTGTCGCGCTTCAAGACTGGGATGTACTTGCTCCAATACCTGTTTCACATATCAATATCTCTTCTTTAACGTTGCACGAGGCGAAAGCATCGTTCTCATTTTTGACAGCTGTCAAGTATTTCATATTCTGTTACGACGATATACAGAATCAAACACAAACTGCAAATTATTAAATGTTTCGACAAAGTATTTCATCGTCGGCATGGTAATGTTGTAATTATACTCGAGTTCAAAATTACGATCTGCGTATACGACGGCGAAGTGACAAACGAACGGAACGAGTCTCGGGATCGAACGTTATTGTCACGCTCGCGAGACACAACGCTCAGAAATGGAATAAAACGTTGGTAACGTATATTGCTCGGCGATGACAATAGAAGAAATCGATGGGGACGACGAACGACGACGTGGTCGCCGTGCAGAAGACAAGAATTCGATAAATTTCTTGTTGAAATTCTCGGATAAAGACGTTCGAGGAGAATATGGTATGCATGTATGTACCTTGCTCAGGGAGTTGACAAACACTCCCTTCCACTTGGCGGCGTTCTCCTCTTTCTGAAAGTCGTAGCCTGACGGCTCGCCCACCACTGACGCCGGCGACGAAAACATCTCTACGTACTGGCACCAGCTAATATGTAGCCGACAGATTAACAAGCACTGGCTAGAGAACACGCTCCGGAGAGTTCCCGAATTTTACAAACAGCATTTCGTCGGGAATCACAACAAAAACTTTGACACGGAGACATCTGTCTGTCCGTCAGTCCGTTTCTCAGGGTGCAGACATCTCTGTGGTGCGAAATGCGACAGGCTAAGCCACTCGTCGATGTCCCGCTGGGATTTTGACGCTCTCGCCGTTCGTTGGCGTCGAAACCATCTCCGAGGCTGACCCGAGCGTCCTCGAGTCACGCCGCTTGTGCATTTTACACGCCCTTTTAACGCAAATTTTTGTCAGAACCGAGCGCGAGCACCACCACTATCAAAGAATACCATTGCGCGACTCGCGTCGATCGATAAATGCGATAATACCGTCTGGCGACGAAATTTGCGAGTTCGAGATATATCGATGCTCGCGATCAATCGATAGAGCGGCAATCTTTTACGCCTTCTAGGATATATTGCCGTCGAAGTGAGAAACTGAAAGCGAAACGCTCGTCGATAATATACCGACCGTGCGATCTATTCCTACATTACCGACGAGATATTATCATAGACGAGGTGTATATATATTTCTCTGCGTTTTGCTTTTCATTTTTCCTCTTCCGCTGGCGGGATTTCCTCTTCGACGAAATTTAAGCCCTTTAAAGTTTAAAAAGGGTCTGTTCAAGCGTTTCTCAAGTTTCATTAAGGTATTTACTCTACCCAGTTCCTTAAATGTTTTGTGAGAGTGAAATTCAAACGCCAAGATTCGTTTCCGTTCATTTATTAATCAGTATACAATTTCAGACACAGAGATTCTGGTCTTTCTAAATTGTAAAGTCCATTATTCTACGATCGTCAACTTATTGTCAGAGTATAAAAAAATACTAGAGAACATCTTACACGAGATAAGTTTGGTAGTCAGTTAATTACGATATACATATATAAATAATAGATAAATAAATAATAATTAATGTCCGTGAACCCTCCGAAGGAACGCAGGAGTCGATGATGGTTTCCAATTAAAAAGCCAAATCGGCGATATAATTTCGTAGGGCGAATCAAAATACGAAATTTCTTTTTGCCAAGAATCAAAACACGAAATTTCTTTTTGCCAAGATCGATCTCCTCCTACTTGGTACGTCGTCTTGAATCGGCTCGCTCTCGTCCGAATGTTTGTGCGCCGCTCCGAGACCTCAGCTGTGGGAAAACGAAAAAGAACCAAGTCAAGAAGATGAAATGTTTGAACGACGCAAATGGATCGTCTGCAACGATCTGTGTACGAAGGACGCGAAGTAAGTAGCTATCGCTATTGACACGTCCCATTTTTCGATCGGCTTTCGCAACGGAGAACAAGACGCGCTTTGTGTTCCGTTCGCGTTGCCGTCGTATCGATGAAAGTGCGGGCCAGGCCATGGAAATAGGTCTGTGGGTCCGCCGTATTCGACGCTACGATTCGACGTCCGTGTACCGATTTTTACGCGATCGAGGCGGCCCGTCTCCGAGAAGAGACGAGCGCAAAGTGCGCGCGACGAAAACGGTCTCGCGTGCCGCGGGTCCGAATATACACGCATCTAGCCGCGGTATCGAAATTATTTCCGATTCGGATCGGAATAATTGCGACACCACGTCTAGATAAGACGGTGCGAGTCGCGAGTTCGCCTCGGTTCGACAAGGATTTATCTCGTTCAACATTACGCTCGTCTTACATCACGTTTACGTTTACACATGCACGCGTGCGCGTCAAAAATTTCGAATGAATCGTGGGATCTTATCGGAGGCAGAAAAAAAGAGAAAAAAGAATTGGTAACGGTCTCGCGGCGCAGTTAGCCGCGCGTACATTTTTCTGGGCATCGAGAAAACTTTCGATTCAGCACTCTCGTAGCGACGGATTTACGCGAGACGATTTATCGAGTGCGTCACAGAGGACGAGTCGCCCGATCGGCGTTAGAGAGCTCGGTCCCGTTCCGTTCGAAAACGATCCGCGATCGACGACGTATCTTCCGTGAGGCATCGACGTTTACGTCGTCGAGCGGTAGATAGGTAATCTTCGTCGGAATTGAATTCCCGAGGGACCGTCGATACGGTTAATCAGGTTAACGACTCGCAGATAAACGGGATTCACTCGAGCTTTTCTTCCTCCGCCGGGCCACCTCTAATCGTCGTACGCGATAGTGCCGATCTTTGAAGACACGTGTCGTTCGAGTTACGTACCTGATAACGGGATACGCCGCGTTCCCCTTGAGGCCCAGCTTCGCGGATAAACGGAAGAGCTTCTGAAGGTTCTTCATGTTCAGGTCGAAGACCGCTCGCTTGTTTCGATCGCTGACAAAGAGATCGAAAAAAAGTTAAGAAACGTTCGTTTTTCACTCTTCTTTACGCGGACACGTGATTGAAACTTACAACTTGATCGTTCTCAGATGACGGACTCCCCTGATCACGTTCACCAATTTCCCCGTCATTTCCGAAAGTATTATCAGCGTCTCCAGCTCTGCCCGCCTTTGATCGGAGAATCGCTTGTATCGCCTGTGCACACCACGTAAAAATCGTTTGAGAAACGTTCCAGGTTTTTATAAAATCGTTAGGACGCGATCGAAGCAATTGGTACTCACTCCTTGAGAACTTCTAACGATTCCTCGTCCGCCTGGTCGATCACGTCTTTCTCTTGCGTGTTCGCGAGATCTAGTGGAGGAGGGTCGTTGCCGACTGCAGCTCTATTTTCTCGTGCGCCTCTGTTATCGAGAATAATAAATAATTTCAGTAAACATTCGGCAGAACGACGTCTTCCTCGTAATTGTGACGAGCCAAGTCTCAGAAGTTATCGCGAACAGTTTCAAGTATTTTAATCGATCGAAACGAAACATAAAAGTAAAAGGAACCTCGATAACGTTTCAAAAATATCTGCGTGCAGTTATGTTCGTCCTCTGACGTTTAATTGCGTTTATCGTCCGTTGTGTGCGCGAGATAAAAACTAATTATGAAAAGGCTTAGCAGAGAAAGATACCTACCTATCGTCGGCGGGCCGCGCGGACACGATCCCGTTCAGACATAGCAGTCCGAACACCGTCGCGATCGCCGTCCACTTGTTTCCGAACGCGTTTCTACGTTTCTGCCCGTTCATGGTGCGCGTCGAAATATAAATACGTCAAGATTCTTCTCGATCTGTCTCTTCTCGTGTACGTCGCGAAATCGAACGGCGAGGTCCGTCTCGTTGGTCTGGTTCTGCTCGAAAACTATCGTAACGGGGCAGCGGCGCGCGTATATATTCATGCCTGAAAAACGTTCCCCCGCCACTTGAAATCGTTATGGACGCAGCTTCTTACACCCCCTTTCCTTATCGTCGCCGACACACGTTCGTTAACCACGTTCCACGATAACTCGGTATCGGTCAATCGATTTTTCATTAGTTTTGCCAACGTGTCGCGCGAGCGAAAGGGGACCGAGACGGACGATCCGGCTCGACCTACGATTTCCATCGCGCTCGAACTCGCCGATCGACGCCTCATCGCCGCAATTAATTAACTACCTTCGCTCGTAGACGGAAAACCGGAGGAGCATCGTTTTGCGCAACGAGCGCGATAGCGGAAGCGAGTTCCGATGCTCCGGCGACGAACTTTTGCCCGGTCGAATTCGATTTTCTCTATCGCTGGCCGCGGGTATCGTCTATGCGAC
Organism: Ceratina japonica; assembly: GCA_019453355.1. Classification (NCBI taxonomy): domain Eukaryota; kingdom Metazoa; phylum Arthropoda; class Insecta; order Hymenoptera; family Apidae; genus Ceratina; species Ceratina japonica. The sequence continues at coordinate 6,386 of SMSR01008205.1, forward strand.
GTGCCGGCCGCCGTTCCGACGTTTCGACCGATTGTTTAACGCGGCGATGAACGCGGTATCGCGGTCTCGTACAATGGCCATAGCGGCGCGACACCGAGGTGAGCCTCGCGTCGACAGATCCGAACGGCAAAATAAATTTGTTCTGGAGAGATCGACGGTTGATCGTGTTCGCTCCAAATATCGTATACGAACAGCGGTGAATAATTGTATCGGTGTAACTTTCGGAGATATACGCCGGCTATTTTTGCCATCTCATGGAAACACGAGCTGATATACATAATATTTGTCGATCGTTAAATTAGGCGTAGCTCGTGCACAGGGTCACCGTTAATCGGACGTTTAACCAATTATTTCTTAATTATTTTTCACCGTTTGACCCAAACGAAGATAGTCTAATGACGTTATCTCGCAATTAACAATTATTGTTTTCACGTTTGCGCTCGACCTCGTTTCGTGCATGAGTCGATGGAAAATTTAAGGGCCAGAAATTTAGTCTCCGTTCGATTAGACGGGGGCCGGTGCCGAGCCTTTCTGTTCGTCGGCAATGCGGACGGTCGAGAGACCGAAACGTAGACTTCTAAGCTATATCCTATCTCTTTACTTATATCGGCATATAATAATAGCGTCACTGCCTACCTTCGCCTAGTACATATATTAAAATGTGCTGCTCGTATGTATTTAATCATATATTTTGAAAAGGGATTCCTATCCGGTGAAATAAATAAATAAATAAATAGAGCACGGTCGTAGCGCGCCGTCGCTTCGGTCGTCGGATAAAATAATTTACTGATCGTCGGCCGACTCGTGGCCGACGGAAAATGCTTACTCGCATCGATGATCGACGTCTGCTCATTTTTTTCTGACGAAATCGATACGGCGAAGGATCTCAGCGCGAGGTCGAAGGCGTAGGGGGAGTTCCAGAACTTCTGACTGACACGGGGCAAACGTTTCAGCGTAACTAGTTTACAGGTTTCGTCATCGTTCACGTTCAGCTTTTCCGTATGACCGGCAAGAAATTGCGTGAAGCACGCGAGCCGTTCGTGGACAATTTCTCTTTCTTGAGAAATTAGAGAAAACATTTTATTTGTTCCCCTAGTTTGGCAACGCCACGCGATGCGTAAGCGGTAAAAGCGGTATTACGGATCACTAAAATTTATGGACGAACGGCTTAAAAGTCGAGATCGAAATCGAACAGGAGAAATTAGATAATTGCGGGAGGACTCCGTCGACTACAATTGAAACGGCTGTATAATAGCTCGCGCAATACCGTTCAGGATTTCGCAGTGTCTATTAGAAGAGTCTGAACGACCGTTTGGTCGGAGACAAAAATTTTTCTTGCGACTAGGCATGATTTCACCATGACGGTACGTTTCATCATTCGATTTATGCTGGGAATTTCCATAGAGGATTTCCTTGATTTTCCAGTGTCCTTGGTTTGATTCAAATTCGCGACTCCCGGAAATGTATTCGTAGCAATTAAATGAGAATTCAAAAATTTCTGAGAACGAATCAGAACTATCAGTCGCAACTTTAAATGCTGCAATAGTCCAAAGTATATTAAAAACGTAGTTTTTTTAAAATAGAAAATGAATCGACAGAAATTATATCGAGACGTAACGTAGGAAAATGTGAGTCACAGCGAAAGACGTGATCGAGATTTTGGTCGTCGAACGTCACGGCGTGCACTTTGCTTCTAAAATTTTATTAAAAATTTCGTCGACGTGTCTCTGACGAGCGGTCGGCTCGCTCGTTAGAAAATCGATCGATAAATCAAGATTGTCGTAGAATCGAGAGATACGGTGATTCAAGAAATATAGGAAGTCAGGATTCTCTGCTTTGCGAGACGAATGTGACGATGTCCCGTGATGGTCCGCGTGGGCAAAGATATAGGAGATAATTTAAAAAACGACCTCGGTCGTTACTCGCGTCACACGATCCTATCTTCGGTTAAATATCGTAATTAAAGAACGTGTTCCCACCGAGCGACGATAAAGTTCGGTCTATATAATTTATGCTTCCCATTAAAGCGTGATCGATACCATGATTACGCTTGGTGGAAAAGAGGAAAGTGCAGCGAGATCAAAGGGCGTCCGTCACACCTCTCGGACCCTTTCAAACTTTGAACCCGTCACGAAAACGAGTTACGTCCCCCGCGTTCGTCAAACATCGTAAACGTCTTTTTGCGCGTGTCATTAATTTTTTGCTATCGATACAAGCTGTCACTTACAAATAAATAATCGTTTGTTGCGCACTATGTTTCGAGTCGCGATCAATTAGGTGGACGCGACGGCAGACGGGAAACTTTTTTCGTTTACGCGTTATTTCTGCGAATATTTGCGATTTTTGCGAAATTTCGTATATCGCGGGGTAAACCTTTTAAGAGCTTCTTCAAAGAGCGAGGATACTCGACGCCGTGTGATCTATCGTTCTCGAGAGGAACGGAGAGAAATCGTGTACTTATACATTCCCTGAGACGATGAATGAAATTTGGACAACGATATCCGCGATATTTGACGCGCGAGACTCGAGAGGGGCGGGACAAAAGACGAGAGCGACGAACGTCGATCTACCCCTCGAGTCGCGTGAGCGAAAACAAAAGCGAACGTACGATGAAATCAAAGTTTCGGGCCAAACAAGAAACGGGCGTAAATAAAAGCACTATCGTACGTTTTTCGCAACTGGTTTCTTTAAAGATAGAGTCTCGAGGATCGCGTCGTGCGAAATCGATTTACGTAGCGAGTCCGCGATAACCGAACCAGCTTAATCGGAAATTGAGGATTGTGCAACTTTGGAGGCCCGTTTCTCACAGATGCGAGACGACGCTCGTGTGCGCGTACATACGCCGTGTACGTACACGCTCGTGTAGAAACTGCGCAGTAAAAGTAACGGAACGTTGCGGAATCAACCACCCACGCGACGTGTGTGTGCGTATTTATGAAATGTAATTTGATATCTGTCGAGCCACGTTCATCAATCACGCTCGCCACGGATGAACTGGCGCGTAAAGTGCGCTCAGTAAGTCGTGATGCGACTGCAATTTCGTTTTGCCCGAGTTCCGTTTTCGCGACGATTCGGGATCGCCGGAAACGCAGAACAGTTTCTCTTCCTTCTTCATCCTTGTTTCCGTAGACAGGAGTCGACTCTTCTTGTACGGATCTATTTTCCTCGAACAGACCGTTCACCTCGTTCCTTTCACGGTCACGATAAAAACCTGTATTTTCATTCTTCGATATACGAAAGAATATATTTCCCGTTTTTCGTTTCTTCGCTGCGCTCCTTCCCGCGCTTCATTTTTGCGCGAGACATGGTCGTTGAACAATACATTTTTAAATTAGTCCGCGTGCAGAGGTAGACGTGCACGCGTGTACGTCGCGTGCGTAACACGAGAGTCGAGTCTGATCTTGACACAGCTGAATCTACTGGCTCCCGCGTTTTCAGTAGTACGAATCGTTTTCGGTCGGACCGTCGAACGGGGACCGAGAGAGGAGTTCCTTCGACGAAACCGAAGTACATTTTTGCACCGTAATAGTACTCTCGAACGTTGGAACTCATGATTCGTTAGATATGAATATTATTATAGGACTGAAACTTTTTCATTATCGATCACCGACGATCGAGTCGTTTTCAAAATCTTGCCAAGTTCGTTCAATAATTCTACTGATCGAACGAGCCATGGCTCAGCTCTCTATAAAACGTTCGCTCTCGACAGCGAATGTAGATACTACCGCGCTCGGTCTATGTACGTACATACACTTGATCCTCCGTTCATTTGAATTTCTTTTTTTACAAATAATCTCTGCATTTACCGACGGCATAAAACGAGTCGGTTATGGTTTCTCTAGAGGGAGCGCAGATGCGTATTTTTAATTAATTTCGAACCACTGAACGGCAGACGAGTAATAACGTGTATCGATGACGGCGGCTCCGATCGAAACGGCTGCGACCGCCTCGGTCGGCTCGGTTCGCCGATCGTTTTCACACGCTTTTCTGGCGAGCTTCTCGTTTCGAGTGTAAACGATCTCGCCGCGATTATTTACCTTCGTTGACGATTCTCAACAAAATTACAGATCCCGAGGGTGGGAGGTCGAGATCGGAAATTGGACCGCGCGAACGATGGATAAATGAAAGCAACGAGTACTCTCCTCGGCCGCTGATTGATCGTTTAAATGCTGACGACCTCTATCGGATCGTACATTGTCAATGAGAACGTAAATTTATCGATAAAAGGACGTCGAATCTCTTCACCGAGGACCCTTCGGGTCGACGAGGAAAGTCACTTTTGATTCGTCTCGACCCGCGTTCCCGAGATACACGATTCCAAATTTTAGGTATAGCGGTCGGCATCATTGACACGGTAACCCACTTATTTACGCTTACGGCTGGGTGTCTGGTAATGCAGGTCGGGAGAGATTGGGGTAGGTCCGTGAGTCGGTCGACGCGCGAGAAGGACTGCGGCGACGCCTAAAATATTCTGTTCGTCTTTAAAAGACGATGTCTCCGGAATCGGAACTCGCATCGAGACAGATAGAACGGCGCGTCGAATAAAAGGCTCTTCTGTTTCGAGCACGGAACGTTTCATTAGTTCGCTATCGTCTTTGAGCCCTCCGCCCACCGCGTCGAAGTAAAGAGATTTGCGGTCGAACCCCTCGCCTCGAGGAGGATGACGTACACGGCGATAAAACGGCCGGGTGAGCCACGGGGAACGGGGTGGACCGCAAATATCAATTAGCGAAATACCGATGTACGTCGGAAAAACGACCACCGCGGACCGTATGGGTACGCCCTTCTGTACCTCGCCTCTGCTAATACGATCAGCGAAACGGCACGTCCATTAGCCAGAGTTTTATAGAGATCGGTGTTTCGAACGTCGCCTTCCCCGTGTTTCACCGTCGGCTTTGATCGACGCGGAAAAAAAGATGAGGAGGCGTTTCGAGGGAAGGTGGGACGATATGGGACGACACAGAACGATCAGGTCAGATTATTCGCGTACAGCTGATTATTACTTTTATTGCGTTTAAATAAACAAAATCGTAGTATTTACACGTAAATATAAAAGGAAAACGGAAACGGGCGATCGACGAGATCATTTCGAATGCATCAAGAGTCTTGATACACATATACAATCGAAGTCCCGGTAATACTCGTGACAGTGTCTTTAATACTCTTCCCGGTTTCTCCGGTGCGATTAAATAAATAAATAAATAAATAAATAAATAAATAAACTTACAGAGGAAATATACAAACTATCGACGAACGCGTGTGTACAGATTTAAGTAGAAGATCGGAAAATATAAAATTCTATTCTTCGTCCGTCTTAAATAAGCTTATAAATTAACATGATAATAAATAAATTATACGACGTAAAACGACAGATAGGACGCGTCACGTCTCAAGTTTCACGTCAGATTCAAACTAATTCCACATGCGACGACCGCACTAAATCATTGCATGTCTATGACCATTAATCCTTTTCTATGACAAAGAGACGAAATAAATAGTAATTTCTTTATGTGGGATTTTTTCTCAGAAATGACATTTCAGACGTATGGCAACCGTCGCAGTGGAAACAAACGATGGCATAACAAAATTAAGAAATAACCATCATTTTTTTGTTCGTCTTAAAAAAGACTTTAGTCGTCTTCAAGGTTCGAGCTCTAGATCTAATAAAAGTAAACTACAAACTCATTCGAGCGCCGCGAGATCGTAGAAATGACAAATCAGACAATTTCTCGTTCGTCGTTCACTATCAATTTTGCATAAATAGAAAGATTAGAGAAATTACATCTTGAACACAGTTCTCTTCTATGCAAGTGAATGACACGGTAAAGAAGAATTAAATCGACCGGTCTACCATCGATAAATAATAACGAATAAATTACTAGACGGGTACCGATACAAATAAATATACTAATATATAAATAAACTAAACTAAATAATGTAAATGGCAGGCACACGCTTCAGGTAATGGAAGAGTTAAAAGTCGAGGGAAATCACACGAACGTTTCCTCATCCTTCTTCTTCTTCTTCTTCTTTCCACGAGCTTCTCAAACGTACCTCGCCCTTTCGTCTTCCGTTACGTTCCGTGGGTTAATTACTTAGTAGTCTAATAGTGTAAGTTCGTTTAAAGAGTTTAAGCTCGGACGGAGGACGGTCCGTAATACTGTTCAAGCGGTTGTTTGTTTTCGTTCAGGGTCGAGAGATCGTGCGCAAATTTTTGTCGCTTCCGACAATCGTTTCCAGGTGTTTCCCATCTCTTTCGATCGATTACGCGTTCCTCATCGTTCTCTCGACTCCGTCTTCGAGTTCGCACTGGGTCTCAGCGCGACTTCGTGGTCCGAAATTAAATGAATCGGTATTCGTCGTCGACGGCTCGCCGGCTCTCCCTCGACCTCTGCAATGTAACGAACGTTCGTGGTCAGTAAATTTCAACAGACGCGCTCCGCGTGAATAATCGGCCGTCGACGAATGACTCAGTGAAAAGTGTGTATGAACGAAAGCCGAGCGATGAATGATGAAACGAACGGTCGTGAAACGTGTGACGCGCACGTACGCGTGCGTGACGAATCTATCGCGAGAAATGCACACGTTCCACGTTACGTTAGAGTTCACGAGTGCAGGTTCAGGCGCGTGCCGGTCGTACTTTTATTTCCCGGCCAATTATCGCCGAGATTGCGTTCGCAATTAGCCAGCGACGGCCAGTGGAAAAGACGCGGCCGCTCGTGCTTATCGACGGATCGTCTGAATTACGCGAACGACGACCGATCGTTCCGTGACTCGCGCCGAGCTTACATAACGCCGTACGCGGAAAGAAGGACGCGTGTCGCGACTTTTCATTCAACGCAGATCGTGCAATTCGATCGGCTAAATCTGAAATCTCGAAATTCTTAAATGAAAATGAATCAGAATCTAGGTCTAAATATTTTTTTAGACGCATATGCAATTTTTAATGAGCGCAAAAAGACGAACGGTACTCGATCGAAGCGTCGAACTCACCACTGGTAACGAGAGAGCTCCCTTGGCGTCGACGAAGTCAGGATCGTCGGCGATCATTTTCATCATCCGTTGCAACATTCCCAGTCTGTCGTTCGTGGCGGATCTTCGTCTACGACCTCTGCAAATGAACAATGAAGAGAAAAACGTTAGGACCGTCGTAATCGATATACTTACACCGAAGCATATTTCTTTTAACCGCGCTGTGCACGACGTACGCGGAGTGACGTCGATGACGATGGCTTGGTCGAAAGACGAGGCAACGTTTTAAAGAGCTTTGGCCGTCGCGAAGTCAGAAATTCTGATAAGCGTTTAGTCACGACGGGATTAACGCGATGCGACGGAGAGAACCCGTTGACCCGCTGAGAGATCATTGAGCCGACTGGTAAAAATTTCCGAATTCAATGGAAGATCACTCGTGATTCGACCCCCCGGGCATACGCTATTAACGAACGGGTAATTTTCTTTCCGATCGTGAATCTCTCTCGGCGCGCTCTCTCCTCTCGTCCGAAGACTAAACGCACCGAGTTCGACTCGATCACGCGTGTCGCACGTGTTTCGAAAGTGTAAAGAGATGTATGACGCGTGCCGGCGTGACGGACAGTCGACCGTGCAATCGTACAAATTACTATTCGCCGCGGCTTATCGCGTCAGAGAATAGTGGAGAGTTGTGCAAACAGTGATCGAATAGCGCAACGGCCGCGGTGCCACGCGATTCATTCTCGCTTATCGGCAAATCTAAAAAAATCGCGGTTTAAACAGCGATGACTCGTCGATACTGCTACTTGCACGTATAGATGCAACTCGAAGCAGATCTCTGCGTAGAACGTCGCAATTTACGGTCCGTTCTACGACCGAGTCTTTGACGGTACGGAGCGACCGTCGCAACGTTATACGAACCCGCGACGGTTCAATTTTCGATACGATTCTCGAGATCTTGAATCGCGTTGTTTTCTGCAAAGCGGATTCCTAAAGTTTCCGTTCTACGGAGCGGTAGCAGCCTCGTAATGCCGAGTCGGTCGGAACCTCTGGGAGTTCGCGTTCCCCGCGTAATTGGGCGAAATTCCAGAAGACGTCCGATCCCCGAGGGAGCGAACTTCGACGACAAATTGTTTCACCGTATCGTTGGTCGTCGCGAGATTCCGATACGCGACGGTTTCGACGATTTGCATCGGCGACCTCGGTTCGAATCGCGCGACGCGAGCGATCGTCGCTTTGAAAACGAGATCTTCCCGGCTCGCGGAGCGACGAGCTCGTAGTTCGCGAACGGACGCCGAAAGAAGATGACGTTCTCTTCTCTCTCGGATTCCTAATTCTTTTGGCCCTTGATTAAAACTTCGGTCTTGTTTCGAGAATCGATTAGGACGTCGAACGAGCGGAAACGAACTATCACGTACTCGAGAGACAGAAGTGGGACAGGGAGAGATGCCGGCAAACTCGTTCGGAGTGCAAATGTTGGCACATCGGAACGAGAATAAAAGGCGAATCGTTGGCTTTATCCGGTTTTAAGCAAATTTCCTCTACCGTCGACGAGGCAACGAGTCCGAATAGAAATTTATTCGAAGGGCATCCGGTGGAAGATAACCGGGTTAGAGCGTCAGGAGCTCCATTAGCGTTCCCTACGCCGTCGTTCCTCGCGCCCGAATTGTCCTGACCATATTACACTATTTGCGTACACGAATATCGCGAGACGGGACTGTTCTCGTGACAAAAGTTATAATTACGTCGAATCGCAGCTCGAGCTATCTGGCACAGTGGTCTGAAAAGGCGATTTTTGTGGTAACATAATATGCGATAAATTCCAATCGAACAGCATCGAAATAAAGATTTCGTAACTTAGATCGCGAAATACTCCTACACGAAACGCTGCACCGCACCGTACTGCAATTATCGTCTCGAATTTTTAATTGTTAATGTCAGACTCGTGATCGGCGACCTCAAAAACCTTAGATTACCAATTTTCAAAAAGTTAAGATGACGTTTTTACTTTCGGTCACAAAAACCTCCTTGCAGACCACTGTGCATCGTCAATTATACAACGTTCGTATTAATTAAACTGATGTTCGTAAGCGTGAGCACTACGCGCGCGTCACGAGACCGATCCCCACGGGTTCGAAATGTTCCCGTACTTCCCGTTGGCGAAAAATGAAAAATTTACATTGTAATCTGCAGTTTCGCGAGAGTCCATTTAAAAGTGATGACGCCGCGATCATTATTTGAATTTCTATTATCAGGATGACCCTCTCCAGTGATACATTTTGCATTCTGTTTGCTTTTGAAACGAGAACACGATCCTCGCCGGTGGCATAGAGCAGCGAAGTGCCACGCAATTTTACGTAAATATGATGCCGTGGCACAGGCTTGCATACGCGCGTTCCACGATGTCACGAGCATATTGTTTGATAGAGAAATAAAATATGTTTCTCCTCTGCTCTCGTAAACATTACTTTCGGTGTTTCCGAAACACAGAAACTATTTTTAACTGAAAGTACGAATGTGGAGCCATTTATTTTTGAATTCTATTTATACGAGAGTATAACGGGCGCACGGAGGATCTCTAAATAATGACGAGCGCGTATTCGATTCTTGCAGGACTTTAACATAAGTACAGCACGTACGAACGTTATTTTATTTGAAAATATACTCTGGCCCGTTAGTCAGTCGTATATATTTCGATCTAGAGAATGGAGAGAACGTTAATCTCCCCGATGTCGACCTCGCTCCTACGGCTCACGGGTCCCCAAAAAATAACACGACCGGGCATTTGGTCCAAACACTCGTATCTTCCCGGCGATCCGCAATTTCTACGCCGGAGCGACAATTACTTTCCCAGGACACGGCGTTAATAACGTTCTCTAGAAAATATTCTGGTACAAATNGCTCGCCGGCTCTCCCTCGACCTCTGCAATGTAACGAACGTTCGTGGTCAGTAAATTTCAACAGACGCGCTCCGCGTGAATAATCGGCCGTCGACGAATGACTCAGTGAAAAGTGTGTATGAACGAAAGCCGAGCGATGAATGATGAAACGAACGGTCGTGAAACGTGTGACGCGCACGTACGCGTGCGTGACGAATCTATCGCGAGAAATGCACACGTTCCACGTTACGTTAGAGTTCACGAGTGCAGGTTCAGGCGCGTGCCGGTCGTACTTTTATTTCCCGGCCAATTATCGCCGAGATTGCGTTCGCAATTAGCCAGCGACGGCCAGTGGAAAAGACGCGGCCGCTCGTGCTTATCGACGGATCGTCTGAATTACGCGAACGACGACCGATCGTTCCGTGACTCGCGCCGAGCTTACATAACGCCGTACGCGGAAAGAAGGACGCGTGTCGCGACTTTTCATTCAACGCAGATCGTGCAATTCGATCGGCTAAATCTGAAATCTCGAAATTCTTAAATGAAAATGAATCAGAATCTAGGTCTAAATATTTTTTTAGACGCATATGCAATTTTTAATGAGCGCAAAAAGACGAACGGTACTCGATCGAAGCGTCGAACTCACCACTGGTAACGAGAGAGCTCCCTTGGCGTCGACGAAGTCAGGATCGTCGGCGATCATTTTCATCATCCGTTGCAACATTCCCAGTCTGTCGTTCGTGGCGGATCTTCGTCTACGACCTCTGCAAATGAACAATGAAGAGAGAAACGTTAGGACCGTCGTAATCGATATACTTACACCGAAGCATATTTCTTTTAACCGCGCTGTGCACGACGTACGCGGAGTGACGTCGATGACGATGGCTTGGTCGAAAGACGAGGCAACGTTTTAAAGAGCTTTGGCCGTCGCGAAGTCAGAAATTCTGATAAGCGTTTAGTCACGACGGGATTAACGCGATGCGACGGAGAGAACCCGTTGACCCGCTGAGAGATCATTGAGCCGACTGGTAAAAATTTCCGAATTCAATGGAAGATCACTCGTGATTCGACCCCCCGGGCATACGCTATTAACGAACGGGTAATTTTCTTTCCGATCGTGAATCTCTCTCGGCGCGCTCTCTCCTCTCGTCCGAAGACTAAACGCACCGAGTTCGACTCGATCACGCGTGTCGCACGTGTTTCGAAAGTGTAAAGAGATGTATGACGCGTGCCGGCGTGACGGACAGTCGACCGTGCAATCGTACAAATTACTATTCGCCGCGGCTTATCGCGTCAGAGAATAGTGGAGAGTTGTGCAAACAGTGATCGAATAGCGCAACGGCCGCGGTGCCACGCGATTCATTCTCGCTTATCGGCAAATCTAAAAAAATCGCGGTTTAAACAGCGATGACTCGTCGATACTGCTACTTGCACGTATAGATGCAACTCGAAGCAGATCTCTGCGTAGAACGTCGCAATTTACGGTCCGTTCTACGACCGAGTCTTTGACGGTACGGAGCGACCGTCGCAACGTTATACGAACCCGCGACGGTTCAATTTTCGATACGATTCTCGAGATCTTGAATCGCGTTGTTTTCTGCAAAGCGGATTCCTAAAGTTTCCGTTCTACGGAGCGGTAGCAGCCTCGTAATGCCGAGTCGGTCGGAACCTCTGGGAGTTC
>SMSR01008207.1:4406-56484 GCA_019453355.1 Ceratina japonica
AAATATTAAATCGTGTGAAACAGTGCGAGGTACACGGTGTGGAAGAACTCGAGCGTCGGGGAAACGGATTACGGTGTCGCCGTAATTTCGACGCTCGCCGAGTCTCCTTATGCTAATCAGTTCTCCGAGTGGTGTCCGGTATTCCATTTGTCCGTTTGAGTTTGTTTCCGCACGGTGATCGTTCACGGTTACGTGTCCTCGGCAAGGAATATCCGAGGGATATTGCCAGTGTCAGAGTGTCAACGCGTTAAGCGGTGGTTACAGTGTCCTGTGGTCGGTCCACCACGTCGCGTCGGCCGGACGTCAGCCGGCTCGTCCCTTCCACTAGAACGTGTCGTTTATGCGATGAACGTGGTTTAATGGTTGATCCGCTAAAACTCTTCTGGGTTATTACCAACAGCACCTACTTAGGTACGTGACGACGTTACACTATTGCACCTCCTGTTGTTGTTGTTGTCGTAAGCGTAACGAGTTCGCTAGTGGCGCAGAACGAGGATCTAATTGCGATGATGAAGACGCTACGATCTTAAGTTAAAAAGTTAATGACGATACCGTTCAACGTCGTTAAACTAACGCATCAAGAATTTGATACCACTTTGAGCAAATTCTGGCTTACTTTGTGGGATTTCTGTGCAACCATAAAATCGGCGAGTAGTTAATTGTTGCTCTACGTCGTGCGAATTGCCGATGAGAAGAAACTCTTTCCGATGTGTACCAACAGGTGAAATAGTTAACGCGAAACTTGCGGGGGAAAGAAGTTGTCAGGGTCGGAGGACTCGAAACTCATCTCGCGTCGGAGTTTTCAGGAAGGCGTCGCAATTTCCGCGGCAACGAACCTCCCATTCAATGCGTATCCTCTAAAACGGGCCCTGATTATCCGGGCTACGCGATTCGCTGCCTTTCATCGACGGGAGCGTCCGGACGCGGAGGATAACACGTCGGCGAAAAATTGTCGTGATTCCTGTCGAAACGATCAATTCTCGTTTGCGTTGCTTTCGCGTTGTTTCACCGAAGGCAGCTAGCCAACACCGGTGTTTCGTTTCGCACGATGTGTGACATCGACGGTGGCCAGTGTTATTTTCAAAGGACGCATTGTGTACATTGTACGCGCGCTGCGACGCCCGATCCGACCGTTAGTTGGGCCTTGGACAATCGGGAGGATATCGTTCTATTCAGCCGTCGGAAAATCAATTCAGCCTGGTAATTACAGGCCGGTACCGCGCTTCTGGCGAAGATACCGAATGGTCGACGCTGGTTTTGCGTTCGAGGCTGCTCGATCGTTTCGTTTTTCCTGCGGTTTGTTGGCTCCGCTCGAAAATTGCAGGGCTCGCTTTACTCTCGGCAGGCTCGCGGCTCCGCGTTGAATTTTACATCGCGCGACACCGTGTTCGATAAGAGTTCGGTAGAGTGTCGGACGGGGTTCACAGGATTTAATTTGACGACAGGACGATAAAAGTACCGGTCCGGTTCTCGTCGACCGGGTGCTGAGGGTTATCGCAGGACGTTCGACTGAAACGCGCCCTGTTTAAACAATGAGCCGAATTCCCACGCCTGAATTTCGTTACGTTCGACGTGATGCACGGCCAACTCCTGACGGCTGTTTCAAGGGAAATTTGATTAGGAGAGAGACGATGACGGCTCACTTGCCACCGTGGTTATTCTGGCCGCTGTTATTCTTGCGACGGAAGTCGAAGTGAAATATATTCTTGACGAAGAGCTCCTTCACGCGATACCCTCATATCATGACGGTGAAATGTTAACAGTTTTTTAATGCGACGTTGAAATTTCGCGAACTGAAATAAATTTCTGACGAGGAGCTTCTTGACACGATATTCTCACATCGTAACGGTGCAACGTTAATATTTTTTTTTGTCAGATATATAGTAAATTGGCGACTTCTTTATTTTCATTTGAAATTGGTAAAAATACACAAAAATTGTGACTTAAACACGTCCCTGAATTTCTTGACACGATAAATCATGTTACAATTATTTAAATTAGATGTAAATCGGGGAATAATGTTTTTTTAAATTTGAAATCGATAATTCTACACAAAAAGTGTTCGTATTTTTTTTTATTCGTTTATTTCCTGGGGTGTTTCAGACCGGCTATCATCCATTTTGCTATTATACATGTACAGCCGTTTCTTTTACCTTTGTACGTTTGTGTTTTTGGAAATTGTCCAGTAATTAAATACGCGTGCCAAATTCCTTGACACGATACACTCGTATCATAAAACTGCAATCTAACATTATGTAAAAATTGTTTAAATCAGATGTTGTGAATCGGTGAATAATTTTCTCCACATTTGAAATTATTTATGTATTAATTGTTCGTGTCTTATCTATCGATCTTAAGAATACTTATTATTATTAATATTATTTGCTATGTCTTCGTTGATTATCCTTTTTCAGTTTCTTTATTACCAGTACTTTATCTTTGTATGTATTCTATTATACTTTGTAACTACCGGTTATTTATTTATTTATTTGTTTATTATATTTCGTAAAGGCATTTGTTTTATTGCAATACTTCTGTGACTCTTCTCTGTTTATATTTTTTGTATATTTGTATGTTCGTATTTTCTGGAAATTGTCCGGTAATTAAATACGTGTTTCGTTTTCGAATTTCACAGGGGACGTTACTTTTTCACCGTTCGTTGAGCGCGTTAATTTGGCAAGTTCACATGAAAACGACATGTTTGATGTGAAGCTTGTACTCTCAAAAGGAATCAGATCACTGTTAGTAATTAATTAAGTAACTGCAACAATCTATTTGTTGAGAAAAACAAATCGAAACAATTCATTGAAAAGAATGTATAATTAAAATTCTGGGTGAAACAGAAAATCTTCATGGTTCGCATAATTTCAGTATAATAATAATGGCCGAAATAGATGAACTTAAAAATGTACAAAATTAAAAAAGGTTTCGTAATGAGGCTTGCTTGCTTATATGTATACCTGCATAAAGATCATGCTAATGGATACAAACATAATGAGATTCATGATAAAAATTGTAATTAGGTGATAAAGGGTTATCTTTATCTATTTAGGTGAATCTAAAATACTTGCATAATGCACTTGATCCTCCTTTTACAAGATGAAAGCACAGTAATAGAAAATCAGGTAAAAAAAATTCATTTTTTATGTTTCATGTTTATTCTGGTTTCATTTAGACGAAACTTTTTACCAACACAGGACTAGCTTTTGTGAATAGATCCATTTTCGTTTCGAAATAGAATTTCTTCCTCTATTCTGATTGTTTTCACTCGTCATTGTAATACTATTTGTTGTACGTATTCTCGTGTCTTGATACGATTAATCAAGCTAATGTGTAGCATGAATCGACAGTAGGGATGATAATAGTATCGACAGGAGGCAGATACGAACGTCGTTCATGCTTGTAAATATAACATACACGGAGTTCAACAAATCGATACTTAGTATACCTGACCAATTTTCGAACTCGCCTAACCGTGAATAAATCGTTTGAAAAAAATCGCATACTTATGAATAAATCGTTAGAAGAACGTCGAGTAAGTCTGAATAAATCATGCTAACGAGAACCGCGTAATTTTAAGATCGTGTAAAATGAGGGTCAGGTACTTATTCAGATTATAATATTATTAGTAAGAAAAACAGCTTAGTAAGCATTCATTGAAATTGATTATTGAACCAGCTACTCCATTTAAAAAAAAAGCCAATCGAGCTCTGCTTGGAAATTTTATTGAATTAATGAACAACTGGCAGGTACATTCGATCGTGAAATTCGTGATACAAGAGACTTGAAATGAAAAAACGAGCGAAACCGAATATGGTTATCGCAATTTTGCACACGGTTTTTAATTGACGAACGTGAGTCAACCGCCGTTCAATTTTCCTAAATTTGATACGTTTCGCATTCTACGAACTAATACGATATTAAGTACACAATATTGTATAACGAAGTTCAGATTAACAAACGGAGTTANGGAGTTCAACAAATCGATACTTAGTATACCTGACCAATTTTCGAACTCGCCTAACCGTGAATAAATCGTTTGAAAAAAATCGCATACTTATGAATAAATCGTTAGAAGAACGTCGAGTAAGTCTGAATAAATCATGCTAACGAGAACCGCGTAATTTTAAGATCGTGTAAAATGAGGGTCAGGTACTTATTCAGATTATAATATTATTAGTAAGAAAAACAGCTTAGTAAGCATTCATTGAAATTGATTATTGAACCAGCTACTCCATTTAAAAAAAAAGCCAATCGAGCTCTGCTTGGAAATTTTATTGAATTAATGAACAACTGGCAGGTACATTCGATCGTGAAATTCGTGATACAAGAGACTTGAAATGAAAAAACGAGCGAAACCGAATATGGTTATCGCAATTTTGCACACGGTTTTTAATTGACGAACGTGAGTCAACCGCCGTTCAATTTTCCTAAATTTGATACGTTTCGCATTCTACGAACTAATACGATATTAAGTACACAATATTGTATAACGAAGTTCAGATTAACAAACGGAGTTAATTGATCGCAAAATAACGACGTGTAGTTGCTATTTTACCGGGCAAGGAAATTATCGTTGTGGAACGATTAAAAATTAATTGGCTACTTTCAGCAGTGAAAGATGCACTGAGTGCGTTATTGCTTCCGCGCTTATTAATCACCGAACGCCGATGTACTGCGTTTCACAGTAATTAGCATCGACATCCTTAATAACTACTACAAATCATTAACAACGCTGCTCCGTTTTATCGCTTACTCATTCCAGTATAATCTTTCACCGCACACCAAATTTACTCATTACTCAATTAACCTCGTAGGTTACACGCAAACGTACTTGACACAGTTAATTATTAATTCTTCCATTATAATTATATTTATACACTAGCATAGATCAGTATAAATAAAATTAAACATAAAATACAACAATTAAATAAAATTAGAGTGAAAAAGAATTTCTAAGCCCAAAAGCAGTTCACAGGACAGAATTGAGAAGTATTGTGATCGCCATTGGCTCTACTGATAGAATAATTTGATCCATTACAAAGAATTTTCCAGTCAACGTTTGCCGGGATCGATCGATCTCGCGTTTCGAAGCAGCGAACGAAGAAAAATTGCCGTTTCACGTTTTCCTCTCGGAGTCACAAACGAAAATTGATCTTGGCGCGGACGAGGAGTTTTTTTCGCGCTCTCGGTGCGCTCACGTACTGTAACTTCCCTGGGAGTTAACACAGGCATGCGTCTCGTGTTGCCTGTTCGAACGAGCGGGTTCGTTGGCAAAGACAGTTGGTATTTGACAATCAACGCGGAGCAAACTGGTCGTAGCGAGTAATCATACAGCGGGTGGAAGCGAATGGGGACGGTCCGAGACGAATGAGAAACCGGTAGACAGCTGTGCACGCGTTTCGAGACGCGAACCGCGCCGCGCAATTATTCTTTCTCCTCGCCTGGCTCTTTTTTTCCCTCTCATTTTCGGATGCAAACAATTCGTCTTTCTTATGGTCGTCCATTAAGTCGATGTTACAGAGTACTGACGTATTAATACCCCCGCGGGCGATGATGTAGCACCTGCTCCGCTTCCCTCCAACAGTTAACCCTGTTGACAATGACGTAGCACCTCGGCTTTTTACAAACAAAATCTTTCGGCCAGCGTGTTGGGTTAACGGTAGCCATTTTATCGAGCCTTAGCATCGAAATAACAATGAACCCTTTGGGAAAATATCTCGAGTGATAAATTACATACAGTAGTGGACGAAAGATTAGGGCGGGACGAGGGAAAGAAAGAAATGATTTATTTCGCGTGGAACATGTAAGTGGCTTCTTTCAAAGAATATTTCTCGTATGGTATTCCATCAGAAGGAACACGATTCAATTTTGATTCGTCCGAAAATCACACAATTTCCCAATCTTGGCTTGTCCAATATTTATGAGCAGTACAAACTCTCATTTTTCGATTTTGAATACTCATCGTTGGTTTTAATTAATATTCTTTAAATATTTAGAAAATTGATTAATTTAATTCGTAAATTATTTCGTTCAAAAATATTCAATTTGTTTCTTGTTTTCCTTGGTAAATTCTCCACTTGACTAAAGCCTGTTGCTGCTAGGTAAGAAATGGGATTCTCTTCGGAATCTAATTCGGCTGTTTATCCCCAATTGACACTTTGATCATCATTGATCCCCTTTAAAGTTTCATCGACCCCTGAGAGGGTTTAGGAGGTTGATACCAATTCCGTTGAGAACCCTTGTGTTAAGCGAACGTCAGCTGTTCATAAAACTCAACAATGAATGTACTGATAAGAAAGAGGTGAATATTTTTATTATAAAATAGTTTGTTTCACTATTCTTTAAATTTCTGAGATAAATCTGCATAACCACCCCTTCTTGTCTGAGATTACTGTTTATAATCCACTATCACTGTATCACGTTTGTTCAGATAATATTGGGTTAGGTTTGAGACTAAGAACGTTAACAAAACGCAGCTATATACAACAATAATAAATTTAAATTAATTACTTTAATTTTATTCATGATTGCTACAATACATAAATAATAATTAATTATATTTTGTGCAATATTAATATCGAGTATAAGCGAAAGATATGAGCCAAAGGAAATCGCGATTAAGAAATAGGGCAATAATCGTGAATGTAAGAGATTCTCATCACCATTGTGCTCCTATCAATCTCCCGGAGCGGAACTCGGAGACTTTCATGAAATTGGAAACGTTGCAGAGTTCTGTCATTCAACAGGGGGATAATACGTATCCTTGGTAGCCGGGCGCTGCCAGTTTTCGAGATTCCGGAGACTAAACGATAGTGTGCGTGTAGGTGGCCACCCCCCATGTATTATAGCACGTCGGAAAAAGCGTGTAGCTACTTACCCTATCTCTCTCCATTTCTCGCGCCCGGCGGCCCCGTTCTCTCTCATTCTTGCTCGGTGATAAATCGACGGGAAGTGCTTTCGGAAGATCCGTTGAACGACTTTCAAACGACGGGATAAATCATTCATATGCTCGCGTTTGTTCAGGAAACGGTTGCGTCGAGGCTCTCCTTGAGGAGAAGAGGGATCAGTTTGCGGGAAGATCGATTCCGCTCCGCCGCCGTTGTTCGCGCGCCGCCCCCCGTGTCGGGCTCCACGCGTGTCCCCGTTGACGCCCGTCCACGGACAAGCAAACCCCCCACGGCACTCGAACGTCCCCCGAACTTCTTACGCTCATATTTCACGCTCGACAATGCCGGCGATCCTCCGGTTTTCTGGGACGGACGCGAAGCGACAGCGTCCCCGCGTAAATACGAATCCTCCTCGGCTAATCAACGGAGAAATGCGTGTACTCGCGGAGAGACTGGAGAAATGCATGTATCTCGAGGCGAGGCCGTGTAAACGGAATGGAACAATGAGCCAATTCGGTCTCTCGATTTTAGTTGGGACAATTACAAAAGGAATGTGCAAATATTTTTGTGAACAGTGGCATTTCTACGTACGTGCGTCTGGGAACTATTTTCTTATATTGCTCGATGGCTTTCACGAATATGGAACAGTTATTTCAACGGTATTGTGTTTTATGGATGATATGAAATGTTATTGAGCATTATACGAAATGCCAAGCATTCAAGACGTATCTCAAGAAAGATTTGAAGAATGTAATACTGTAAAAGCATCGGTTAACGTGTTGTCTTGAGTAAACACAAGAAACAGTATAAAGCTTTTCTCATCTATTCGTTTTGCCTTCTGAAATATAAAATTGTCAATTAATCTAACATGAATGAAAAAATCCTGCATTCAATTATGCGAAAGAAGCGCGTTCAATTTGGCTGTTTTCGTCGACCAGAAGATATTCTCACCCCTTAATCACGGACAATATTCGAGAAACAGTATAAAGCTTTTCTTATCTATTCGTTTTGCCTTCTGAAATATAAAATTGTCAATTAATCTAACATGAATTGAAAAATCTTGCATTCAATTATGCGAAAGAAGCGCGTTCAATTTGGCTGTTTTCGTCGACCAGAAGATATTCTCACCCCTTAATCACGTACAATATTCGTGTTAACGGCGTTATGTTGCCCGAGTCGTTATCACGCCGTAGAGATTTACGCAAATATTCGTTGCAGGAGACAGATTCGAAGGTTGGCTTATACAAACACCGTTTGATTGGATAGTTGTTGCTTACGTGGCCGGCGTAGGCGACGCGTTTCGGTGTGATCACTGTGTATACACGTTCCCCGATGCCTCGACTACAAAACCCTGACCAATAATCCGGTTACTTTGATCTTGGTAGCCCGACGAAGTTGCGGTCCACGGTAAACATCTCGTGATTTCGATGAAAGTCCGTTTTTCCTCGCGGGGATACAGATTGCGCGGAACGTGCGACAAATGAAAATTTCCGTATTCATGGAACAAAAGAAGTCAATGGTAGCGTCAGAGGGACGATCCATTCCCGCGCCACAGTGAAATATGGGAGATATGCAATTTAGAAACAATTCGCCGAATTGGTCCGAGTCCTACGTCCACGAGATGAAACTTCATCGCTCACAACCGCGGCGTTTCAAACTTATTAATTGGCGGCGTGTCTAATATCTTTGAAACTGTTGCGTTTCGCTTTAGCTATCAACACTATATGTATATAACACGGCTGAATGGCTTGACTTAATTATCGTGACCTGGTTCCAGCGCCGAGTGACATTCTATAAAGATTGTTGATTTAATATCCGAATGGCATAGTGAGCGCCAGAACTCCTTTTTTGTTCGACGTGAAAATATGGAAGTGGTGATTACGTGATTGCGTTTTCTGTTCCGTTCGAGTGTACAGAATTTTAGAGGATCTTTTATATGGCGTAAATTCATGGATCTGTCGATATGAACGTAAAAAGGACAACCGATTTTCAGATGTCTAATGCAAAGTGGGATGGTGTGAGGGTATGAGAGCGTCGAATGCCGGTGCATTCCAAATACCAGACAATGGCCGGATTTTTGCCAACGGTCCTGCGCTGAGCATCGGGCGAAGAAACCTGAAAACGGACCATTCGGGAGCGCAATGTATGCCCGCGTGTCAATAATGCTAATCCGGGTCGCATTGAGTGGGACGCATGCAATAAGTACGCGTGTGTGTTCGGCAAATAATGCGCGGGGCATAAGAGGCGATGCGGCCACGCGGAAAACCGCATTTTCCTCCTGCGCCCGCTGCGGTCCGGCGACCAAATTTTCTGTTATTGCGTCCAGACAGGATTTTCTGCAAACATAATACGTGCACCGATGTCGGTGACATTGGAATATTCTCGTGACAAGGCCGGTCATAGAGAAGCAATGCCTTTTATAAGATTTCGCTGAAACCAAGAAAATTGTATTCTCAGATTTTTCATCAGTTCTTTCATTCGTTTTTTAATAAACTTTTTGCGGAAAATAAGAATTTGTTGAACATTATTTAATTATTTATTATACGAGCAGTTAAACTATTGTAATGAGTTTTTATCTTTGAGGTAAAATTTTGAAAAGGAAAATGGGAGATATTCTTTTGAATTGAAGAGATTGCAAATAAAATATCTTTTAATTTATCATTTAAATTTAAGTATATGGATTTTTTCTAGACATAGGAGATTTTCACAATAGATGACTATCGAATTTTAGAGTAATAATACTTCTTAGGTTCGTGTACTCGTTTTCCAAAACTGTACACTATGATTTTGCATTTTATTTAGTTATCTCTATTAAAAAAATTAAGACATTATTTATTTTTCGATACATAATAGAAGATTTTGAATAAATCTGGGGAAAATATCTTTGAGTCAATGAAATCGCTGCTGGGCTTAGTCTATAGGAAACCTGAAGGGGGAAACGTATGGTTTAGCATAATCCTGCGGAAATCCGGAAAATATGAAAACCCAAATTAATGGAGCTTACGAGAAATCCGCGTAGAACCTGCCCGGACTTTATAAATATGCCAGATAGACCTCTTAGGTACGAAGTGCAGGCTATCTTCGACGTTTTTCACGATCCGATTAATTCCATCCCGATTATTTTCTACCGATCGGCCAATCCCCGCTCCCTCTTAATTAACTAATTNGAGATATGCAATTTAGAAACAATTCGCCCAATTGGTCCGAGTCCTACGTCCACGAGATGAAACTTCATCGCTCACAACCGCGGCGTTTCAAACTTATTAATTGGCGGCGTGTCTAATATCTTTGAAACTGTTGCGTTTCGCTTTAGCTATCAACACTATGNCGTATGGTTTAGCATAATCCTGCGGAAATCCGGAAAATATGAAAACCCAAATTAATGGAGCTTACGAGAAATCCGCGTAGAACCTGCCCGGACTTTATAAATATGCCAGATAGACCTCTTAGGTACGAAGTGCAGGCTATCTTCGACGTTTTTCACGATCCGATTAATTCCATCCCGATTATTTTCTACCGATCGGCCAATCCCCGCTCCCTCTTAATTAACTAATTAATATAACATTATCGGATTTTTTCTACGTAATTCGACGGCCGCTCGAATTTATCATAAAATATTCTTGACATTCTGCCAGTTGGACGAAACTCGATAACGAAAATATCGATTGAAAAAGTTTACTCTACAATCGTGTTCCCAAGAATTTAAACCCAATCTTTGATGAAAGACAAACCAACATCGAATCTGATGAAACTTTTGCAAAACTGCATTACGTTATCAACATTGTATCCGTAAGAAATAAGAGAAATTCGTTTTTCCTCACTGTTCTATGTTTTCCTTTGCGCTTGATTGACACAAGCTTTTTATATCAAAAACTCTTTTCAGGCTTTGTTCGACTGTTCGCTCTTGAATGGAGAAATAAAATTTGTACAATACATTGTTCGGCTTTGAGTACTCTACGTTTGTTCTTATTCAAAATGTTAAAACGCATTCACATCATATGTGTACCATAAATATGACATTATTGGACGTCTGACAAATTACAATGCACATAATTCTCCCTTCAGCAAGTTACTTTGTTATTATGAATAATAACACAGAATAACTCATATAGAATATTTCTCATTTTTCATATTTGCCTCGTAATTGACTGAGACAAAGCGTTAAAAATTGTCTGATTAACCTGGAACTTTTTCTAATTGACGCCGCGCAGACGGGAACAATGTCAAGTCGCGAAACGTTGGAACGGATCAAAGGATGCGTTGTGACACGAAGAATTGTATTAATTCCTGTTTTTACCTCAAGGAAAAAAGTACGTTCGCAGGATTTTAATATTTCCATGGAAACGCGATTCCTACGTTTAACTCGTTGGAAGAATAAATAATACCGGAAATCCAGTATTATTTACCGGGATAAAAAGCCAGTCAGTTTACCGGCGCTCGTTGCTGCGGTCAGTAAACGCTTGCGACATTCTAAATCCGTTCTAATACCTCACGTATGTGGTTCACGCCGTTTCCGTGAAACAATACAATCTAAAAAAGGAAACGCTCGATAGAATACGTACACCGGGATTTCACCCTTTCGCTGTTCCAGAGCATTACTGTCTACGTGGGAAACAAAAATACTAATTACAAATTATGTTTCTTGCCTTCTACAGAACAGTCGCAGAACACTATATAGTGTATATATATATATATACGTCGTTAACCAGTTAAATAAATGGAATTGGTTCCCAGGGAACAATTGCGCGCCGTCGATTAATTCGAACTTTTTTCATTCGACGAGGAAAAACGAAACTCGTTAAACAGTCGCTCGCAGTTGATTTAACCGACCAGTGATTTATCGAACGTGGAGCAAATTATGGATCGGGGAACGAGCGTAATCCTTAAAAATTCACCGATTCTCCTCGGCCGGGCAGCTCGCCGTCTCCTGTCCATCGCTTGTTTTTTAACCGGCCTTTTATCCACCGTTTTGTCGCGGGATTTCGGCTGGCCCGTCGACCGTGGAGAATTTACGCGTCGCTAAAAGCGGGGGATGATTAATAACCGGCGCAGCGGCGGGATGCGCGAAAATTGCATCTCGTGTCCGAGAAAAATTCAACGTTTCCCTTCGCACGCAGATACAGCTTCTCACGGAAATAATTCCTGATGGAACAGACAGTGAATTTCCTCTTGGCTCTCGTCGTCCCGACCGATCCTCCTCCCGGTGTCGGGCCGCGTTTATCAGGGACGGGCGAAAGAATGGGGAGTAAGAAGAGAGAAATTTGCAATCTTGCTTTTAAGCAGACAGACAGACGCGAGGAGTGGGAACGTCGTTGTTCGTTGCCAGATGCGTAGAGATTACGCAAAGGAAACCGACGTTCCCTTATAATCCTGCTTTTATGAAGCGAATCTCCTCTCGGAGAGATTCGAGAGAAGGTGAAGATCTCTTATTCTTGATTCATGCGGAATTAAAATAGCTTAACATTGTTTAACAATTTTAATGTGAATTAGTTGTACGCTGTATCTATTAATAATACTAATAGCGCCAAATTAATGGAAATAATTTACAATGGAGAAATAGATGTGTAAAAAAACTTGGTAGTTTTACCGTTAATTAGGTATAACGAAATCCTTCATGAAAGCAGCGAAACACAACGATGCGAATTTGATATTGGATTAACGTTCCAGTGAAGAAATTAATAATCGTGACTAATGGAAATTCTATATCAATCCGTATAATGTAAATGTTGCCGTGGGCATTGTTGAAAAAAATCGAGCTTTCCACTCTGGCCGGTGAAACAATGGGAATCATCGTTCTATATTATTGAAGTCCACAAGGTCTTTTCGAGGCCTATATCGCACGGCTTTCACGGAGAACAAGGCGAGCGAGTGCACACGACGAGAGGAGCTTTTAATCGTGATCCTTTGAAAAACGGGGTAGTCGAGGATTAAAATTTTTTCATTACGAAGTCCGCGGTCATAAAAAAATAGAAATCGAAAACGACTTTCAGTATTTGCCTGAAACATAACGAATAACGTTCGATATACTGTGTACGTTGTGCATCAAGTTCACTCCTTTGGAAGTTTTATTTTTTTAAAGCAAAACTGATTCCCCTTTGACTGTGGATATAATATTAAATCGTTTCGAGGAAGTTTTCAATATTTCCTTCCTGTTCTTTTATCCGGTTAAATCGGGAGTGACGTACAATCACGCAAGCAATAAACAACAAACAACGAATCTGTTAATTAATTTTTGATTCCATATATTTATTTATTCGCGAAAGCTCCACACATTAATGTAGTATAAGCTCCAATTTGACGTCGGTACAATTTCTCTTAATCCAATGAAGCATTGGTATGAATTCACCAAAAATGATTATGATATAATTCAGGCCAAATTACAATTTAATATTACAAATTAATATAATTCAAGTGATTTATACATGTAATAATATTTTTAAATGTATAAATGTGATAGAGTTTCAATAAATCAATGAAAATGCGAAATATTTTACGAAAAAAAACTACTTGCATACAACTGGATGGGGAATCCTCTACGGGATGATATCCGTTATAAAAAGTGTAGCGGAGCCGCCGATAGGAGTTGAAGATTTTCCAAGTTTAAACTGGTCCAGAAAAGTTTCAGCGATTGAAATAATCGGGAACTCGCCGCAAGTATCATGAAGTTAATTTCGTTCAAGTCGCGAAACTCGTCTTAGAAAGAATCATCCAAACAGCCGACAAAAACGGCGAAACCGCCGCGAGACCGAAAGTAACAACCATTAAGAAACTTAACTAGTATCCTAAAAAGCAAAACGGATAAAATGAATTTCGCTCTTGAAATAGAGAGGATATCGATAGTGGGGGAAATTTTTAAACTAACCGAAGACCCGGGAGAGTATTAAGTCTGTTAATTACGTTCCTTAATTAATCTTATGTAAATACCATTTTTCCCCCGCAGAGGCTTTTCATTTCCCGCGTGGCCGTCCCATCCAACGGAGGCCCATTATTCTCCGAAATTACGACAGTTTTCCATTCGCATTATCTTTTCCCATCGATTTCTCATCATGTCGGCGCACTTAATTTGCCATGAGAAAGGGACTCATTAATTTCAGTAACCCTCAGGTTCATCGCGCGAACCGATCGCTGTTATCGCGCGAAACATCCGCCAATTTTAATCCGCGCCGTTCCACGCCTTTCGCGAGGCCAGACGATAATTACCGTCAATTTGAAAAACAGCTGGAAATAAAATTACCCTCGAGATTCACTTGTCCCTTTAATTCCAGTTGAATAGGTTTCTCGGCTTGCTCGGCGTCACTCTTCTGGCAGAGAACTTGTTAGGAGCAAGACGACGTACTGTGTCGAGCAGGTAACTAATTTTGAGGAACTTCACCGGAGAACTTGAATAAAACAATCCTGTACGATGGCTGGGACGCGATCGAGTTACAGGGCGACTTGACCGTCTATGGATTTCGAATTCCGTATTCCCTTTAGAGATTCTTCGGGCGCACATGCAATTTCCTCGGCCACTGCGCGCCGGAATTGTACGAAAATTCCGGAAAATTTGCCCTTCTCCACGAAATACACTGATCACCTGACTACTTCAATTTCTATTATAATACAACAAAAGCCCAAACAAGATTTTAAGATAGCATGAATTGTTACATAAAAACAATGACAAAGCATCGACATTTTAATAACATTGTACAAAATTTTAGAAATTTTGGACACAGCTGTTTATTATGTTAACGAATAATATTGAGGAAATTTCGTAAAATGGGCAACAGTAAGATAATAATAATGACCATTGGTCATTGTACATGTACAACGTTACTTAAAAGTTATGGCCGAGTTGTTATGAAACTTTTGTTAAAGCTATTATGGTTTTACTGAGGATTTTATGCGTTATGCTGTACTCGGGAAGGAAGGATTTAAAATTAATTTTTCAATTAATTTACAAAAGTTAACCCTCCGAGATTAATGTAAGCTCCTCTTACTTTTTTCTTCTCTGATCGTTACTGATACGTAAGGGGAATTTTAAACGAGAGTTTTCGCCTTGGAAAGAATAATTGAAGCGAGGGAAAAGGAGATTTTAGAAAAATGATGACTTCAAAGTGAAAGACTGCATTTGCCCTTTGGATTCGAACACTTCTTTAAGAACTTTCATAATCTTCTATTTTATACGTCAGTGTGAGACGGAGCTGATGCTTTTAGCTTCAAATTAGTTATTCACCTTATTTCGACGTTCTCATTTGTTATTCCGTTTCTCTTTGATGAGGACAAGATTTCCGCGAATATTAACAGCAGAAATGAAACTAAGGAAGCAGCCTGCCCAGCTGTTTCTAGGATCGTTTCAAATTTAATTGGATTTATCAAAATGTTATGCGGCATTATATCAAACAACGTGCTCTTTACAAGCTTTCTTCTCAGTCATGATCATTAAAGTTCAACTAATTCCAAAAGGCATCAACTCTCTCTTCAACCCTTTCCTTAATTGTTAAGAACGTTGATTCAAATAAGCGCAATGAGCTTGTTACCCTCAGCAAACAGGACTTCTCCTCGGTGCAAATATTCCCACGATTCTTCTCTTTGACATTTCGCCCCGTCTCCCTGGATTTGAGAATCACTGCCGCATCGTGCAGAGTACGTGCACGTACAAACAATTCCGCTGGATCACGGAGGACTAAGGTTGCGCGTGTAATGAGCGTGTTTTATTATTTAATCCCCTTAAACTCTTCTGGATTATGGCATTTTACGCCCGTCCAACCTACCCGAGGCATCTACCGTCTCCGCGCTAATTAACATCTGCGTTCGCCGGTTCCACCCGGCTGCGACGACGTCGGGGACCGCGCTTCAAAATCGCGCCTCCTCCCCACGTACTTTTTACACTTTTCAATTCAGCTTTTTGCGAGCATGTCTAATTTGCATAAGCGGGCTCGGCCAAACAGAGTTCTTCTAAACTGACGAAAAACGATACGCGGTTTCTCGCCGGATCCTAATTTCTTCTATCGTTAAACATTTTTTATGGGTCTAGAGACAATTTTTATATTTGCATAGTTAATATCCCATTTTTATTCCCTGGTCTCGAGTATTGTGCAATAATTAATGGTGCGAGCGAAAAATACGAATTTTTTTATGATCGAAAGAATTGATTTTTACTTTCCAATTTATATTTTACGATATTCCATAATTAATATGAAATGCAAAGGCGTATTTTTCTTTTTCGTGGCAGCGTGAAAATTGGAATTGTTGAAACTTCATGACTATTTAATAAATGTTGAAAATGTGTATTAACTTCTAAAATATTCAATAAATATTGAAAATATATTAACTTGTACAACGAGAGACTTTAATCAAAATTCAAAATGAAAAAATGTTTGATGTATTAAAAGTATAGACTCCACTACATAGATTAAAATTAAATTTCATATAGACAGAATGATGTGCATTATATCAGAATCTTTTGTCATTGGTTTTCATTCAAACACAATATTCATTTACAGTAATTTTCAATCAAAATCTTATTAAAAACTCGATTCTCCCGGTTTAGTTTTTTAAATTCAATTTGATTGTCGAAAAACGTCAAACGATTTGGATCCTCGAGCTCAAAATCGTGCCAAGTTGCGTGCGCGATTGTACGCATACAGAAACCAAGTGTTTTTTCCATGGAACGGTAATACACGCTGCAAAGATGTTTCGAAGTTCCGCCCGAAATCAAGTAGTTTCGAGGGCGAATTTGCGCCTGGCGTCGTCGTAACGATACACCGGTGCCGTGTCGCAGGAACAGTTCGCGTCGAGTTTTCAGGGAACATCGCTGGGAGCCACGCGTGTTTCACTTTTTTCCCCGGGAACAAAGCTTTTAGTCGGTCGCAAGTCAGGCCACGGAAATATACGGCCGGCGCGCAGCACTCTTAATTTATATCGAAAATTAATTCCGCGAGGAACGGCGGCGCACCGAAACGCAATGCAGCGTGTAGTTTTTAATTTTGAAACGCTACCAAGTGGCAGCTACATCGCCCAGCTAACGACGTATGCACGTGAATAATTGCGCTGCGCGAAATTCTTGAGATATTAGAAAACAAAATTAACGCTGTACTCAAACTCCAAATCGTGTAGAACATAGAAATAATAATCTTGAAGCTGGAATTTGCAATTAAATTTATTTTGCAAGTAGTAATCCTGTTTTTTTTCTATTTAGTTAATCATTTTATTAGTCATTAAGTGTTTTTATAATATTCGGTAAAACTTTTTAAATAACGAGTAATATTTATGGTTTTTATGATCTCCGAATTATTTAAAATTTATTATTAGAAGAATTTAATATTTTACATTATAAATACTTTAATTTTGTTTAATAATGGAGATTAATTCTTAGAACGGATTGAGATTGAGATAGAGCTTGACATCAACATTTGGATAGATATGTTTGGGCTATAGATAGACATTCGTGAGTAAGATGTAAGAAAAAGGACAGGGCGTGCGGTGGCATTTAATTCCCGGTTGATACAACGCATAAATTCGAGGTAGCCTTAACAGGGATACCAGCTGTGAGGGTGATCTTCCAAGAGAACACCGCACGATAAGCGTTAATATTTATTCTAGCCATTGTGCGACCTGTTATCTGATTATAATCTCCCTCGCGTGTCTTATCTCGAGACGCAACGAGCCACTGTTCTATCGTTCCCGGAATTTTCTGCATTACTTTGCTTATTGGGTGCTCTTAGCTGAATTCTCGGCTTTTAATAGCTGCCCTTTTAATTCTGTCAAAGAATTTCCTCGTTGCGCAACTAAATGATTTAATTCACGTTAATGCCATTTATTTACATCAGCATAAATCACGTCGAGCCGATTTAATTAAATTTAATTTCAATCAGGGCAAATAATGCCGCGCCCCGTAATTTGCAATTTTTTTTTAATTAATTACAACCTCGCGAACCCTTTCGCGCTCGACGAGTTTCAATTCGCCACATTTTTTTTCCAACTATTTCGTCGGCGTTAGTTCGACGAAGCCGTTTAATTGGTCGGTGCAACGCGAATTTACAGAGGATTAGTGGAACGGAATTTTAACGGGGAATTAATCATTCGGAAGTAAGTAAGCGCGACAAACCGTGGACGATGATGATTAAAGGTCCCGCGCGGTCGTTCGAGCTTAATCGAATTACCGTTGTTTTAATTTAATTACCACGACGTGGCCGACGCGACGCTCCGGTTTAATCCAGCCCGTCGCGCTGCGGAAGTTTACGAATGACCTTTCAATCGGGGCTTACAACGTTGTCACGCGGTGAATAGCTTCGACCCCGGTGACAATTGATGGCATCGCGACGCCTAATCGATGTACGTAACGTTAATGGCCACTGTTTCGGATTGCCCACTGTCAATTTCGCGATATCCGTCGACGAAAAACTGATCCCCGTTGACTGACGTTTAACACGAAATTCCGAACAATTTCAATTAAATATTGCAAGTGTTGATAATTTCGAGATAATTAAGTAAATGGGCAATTCAGGATGCTTGTATTAATTATCAATTTCTATTGGCACGGACGAATACAGTCTGTGTAAAATAAAAGTATGTACAATAAATAAACGTAGAAGCGTGGAATGTTAAAAACGTGGAATTCAACTGGTATCCAATGAAATTCCGAGTCTCATCGCGGCTTCCTATCCCGGATCGGCGGCGCCGGGGCTATTAAATTTGAAGTAGGAAAAACTCAATAGCCGGCTATATGTATAATAGGATTCCATCGATCTCCGGGAGGCTGTTACAAAGAGCGGGCGGCGATTAAGTCTCGCGAAGGGAAAATGGGAGCGGCTATGGACTCGGTGCTCGAAGGATCGAAGCATATCAAAAAAAGAGAATGTAAAAAGAGTGCAATTAGGGATGAAGTAGTTCGGACAAAAAAGGAATTCAGATTCACGTGGAAGCCGGAAATAAAGAAAATAGGATTTTTATACGCAACCGNTGTGTAAAATAAAAGTATGTATAATAAATAAACGTAGAAGCGTGGAATGTTAAAAACGTGGAATTCAACTGGTATCCAATGAAATTCCGAGTCTCATCGCGGCTTCCTATCCCGGATCGGCGGCGCCGGGGCTATTAAATTTGAAGTAGGAAAAACTCAATAGCCGGCTATATGTATAATAGGATTCCATCGATCTCCGGGAGGCTGTTACAAAGAGCGGGCGGCGATTAAGTCTCGCGAAGGGAAAATGGGAGCGGCTATGGACTCGGTGCTCGAAGGATCGAAGCATATCAAAAAAAGAGAATGTAAAAAGAGTGCAATTAGGGATGAAGTAGTTCGGACAAAAAAGGAATTCAGATTCACGTGGAAGCCGGAAATAAAGAAAATAGGATTTTTATACGCAACCGATTGTCACGGCCGGGGAGAGAGCCGAGGGTGGGGGAATCCTCTCTCGAATTTCGTGAATCCGAGGTATAATAGTAGGGAAAAGTTAGCCGGGTAAATAAAAAGCGGGGACGGAAAACTGGAGTGGAATCTCGAGGACAGTGCTCCAATTCAATGGGAAAGATGCTTGCGTAGGAAGCGTCGTCACGTTTATTCGTTACGATGGCTGCGGCCCCGCCGACGAAGAATTTTATTATACTCCGGTGCGATGCCGGCGTTAAATCCGCTCACTCTCACGCTTCATGGAATCTATGGCGATCGTTAAGTTCCACGTGAAACGCGCCGCGTACCCGCGCACTGTGGCATAATGCATGCGACGTACGAGCCGATGAGAGATACTCCCTTCAATGTCCTTTGGACTCACTGGCACTCAGGCTTTGCTACTTTTATGTAGAAAGTTCCAGTCTACGTCACTTTTAAGAATTTTAACAATGAACCTCCCGCGCAAATTACTGCTTTTAAATTCTGTAAATAAAAAGTAAACGAAATTTGTATTGTCATGTTAAAGTTGTAACTATTACTTAAAATGTCGAACTGAAGTACCAGATTGTACCTTAAATTGCACTCAAATGAAAAAATATAATTATGATATATTAGAATATAAAAAGAATCTTTCTTAAGTATTTAAACTCATTGTAATCTGTGTTGGTGTTAAAATGAACAGTGAATTTTTTTATTGCTTTCGAATTATTTAATTTCTTAATACCCACTGGAATTATTTACTTGCGTTGTAATAAAATTCTGATTTAATTACTGTTTTTCGTACCAATGGAATAACGTCAATAATTACTTTCGAAATCCATGTGTGATCCGCTTTTTTTATTATCGGGGAACGTGGAATAATCGCGTTCGCAGAAGCGATCCGAGCCATGACGTTCATCCCGCGTGTCCGCGCGTCGTGGCCAACGAAAATTCCAGGCGCAACTTCCCGTTTCCAAATGGGCTGCCGTTCCAGCTATATTGGCCGCTGTACGCGCTTCGGAGGGACGGGCATCGACGTGTATCAAAATAATGCGAATTTCGAGGCCGATATTTTCGTGAACTTTTTCAATTTCAAGTTTCGCGAGGTTTCGCGAGCCAAGTTACCGCTGGCCGTCGGGGCAGCTCGGATGAGGAGCACGATAAATGGTAGCGGGGACGTCTCTGCTATTTTTTAAATTAAATTCTACCCCCGCGTCGTTTCACTTCGGGCCGGTTGATCGTTGATTTCGAACACGTAAAATTTCACGCATCCGCATTGCGAACACGACACCGCACGTAACGCGAGCTCCGAATTTTGAGACCTCAGCCGGTTCTGCATAGTTACTACGAATCGTACGGTGATAGGACTCCGCAAATTATTGTAGGATGAAAGTTAATGAAATGTTCATTCATGAACAATGTTTTAAAGGAGACCAACTAAATATCTCTTCTATGTTTTATATTAATATTAGTACGAATTATATACTTAATGTACCACATAAATCTGGACAAAATATTTGCCCTAGAGTGAATAAAGTTGGCATGAATGACCATCAGATTTATCGAATTCTAATAACCATACTACTACTACGGTGATGTTAAAAAGAGTTCGTATTTTTGCAAGACTTTTTTAGTTCCAACATTAATTTGAAATTTCGCGAGGTTTCGTGAGCCAAGTTATCCTAGTTAGAGCTAATTGTAAGTGTAAGACCATTAATAATCTTATAAGCATTTATCTAAGGATTTGCTTCTGATCTCTAGTGTGATAGAAGTAGAATCATAGTTGTGATAAGTCAAGAGAATGGGGGCGCCCTTATAACACGCAAAGGAGCCGTAAGAATTTATGTTGAACTTTCTCAATTGTCTGTATGCGAGTTTTGTAATATGGAGACCAGACCGAGGAACAATATTCTAGAGTTGGTCTAACAAAAGAGCAATAAAACATTCTTGACTTATAGTTGGCAGTAAAAGAGCTTCACAGCAGGATTTAAATAATTTCGAATGAATAGCCTGTAACAAAAATTTTATGTTGGTTCATTTGTTTACATTTTTTTAATGTTTTAACATTTTTTATGTAAAAATCTATTCTTTCTTCTAATGTATCTTTTAGCTGACAAAAAATTCATTCGGATATATTCAAATGTAACAGATTACTGTGTAACAGATTTCGGTCTTCCATATTGTTTGTTTCCAACGCTTTTAACTTTTTAACCAGCTTAGCGTATAATTAACCTAGTTTTTATCTCGTTGTCAATATTTTTTAACGCGATGGGATATCCAGGAGATGTTTGCTTCGAAATATTACGTAATCAACTTAAAAACCAATTTGTAGATTTTTCAAAATTCACGCCCTACTGAGGTGGAACGTGTTTTTACGTGTTTCTCAATATTTTGGAAATTTGACGAGCTATAGGTTCATTTTTCATGCATAGAGCTCACTCATACAGATAGCTGAAAGTCAATTTCAGGATTTTACCCCAATCGTCCACTAAGAGGATGAAAAGACAAATTGCATATTTAAAATTTTCCAATATATTTCAAATCTTTTAGAAATATGTATATAATAATAAATAAGAAATATACAAAAGCATGCCAAAATATTAAGTTTAGCAATCATTATTTCTGACTTTACGGACAGGAAGAACTTATTTTTCTTTAAACTTTTAATTTGTTTATCTCTTTGTTTATATTTAAAAGAAAACAAACAAACCACTAAAAATAAATTTTATGGTCTCGACACGAGGTTTCAAATGGACGAAAAATGTTTAGCCATTTCTGATTCAGAAAGGTACAAAAATTTTTGTATTATTTGAAATTCCAGGACTTCAGGACTTAGTTTTTATCCATAGAATATTTGGTCAGCGAAACCGCGAGAGAGAATACTGTATACACTTCGGTCATTTATGAAATTCGTTCGGACGTTTCTGTTATTTGCGTTAATCCAGCCGTGTGTAAATCATTGTTCGAATAAATGGCTATATTTTTCGTCAGTTTATAAACGTGTCTACTTATTAACCGAATTATCTACGCGCCCGAATATGCGTCCAGCTCGGCGACAGCACGGGGCGGCGCGACACGGCGCTGATATGAATGATTTAATCACGGGAACGCGCTGCGCAAACAATGCCAATACGTTTCATTGTCGCCTTGTTTATGCACGGCCATTAGACCAACAGACGTCCTTCAACGTTTTAATTAAACGCCTCTTCGAAAATTGTGTCCAATTTTCGGGTCGACGATTATGCGCGTATCCGTATTTTCGAAACGCGGGGGCGCCGGTCCGGGAGTCGACGGCGACCAGACGCCAATACATTCTATTAGCATTCGCGTGAAAATTAATTTGAAAACACATGCGTAACGAGGACTTGATTCGCCGTTCGTGTTCGAACGAGCGTCGCGATCTGATTTTGGAAGCGATCATCGCTGTCGGCGCAGAATTGAAAATTAGAGTACGAATCGCGATTCGATTTAAATGGAAAAAGCAGGATATTAAATCAGGAGGCGAAATTCTGTTACAGCCGATTGCCCGGGGCGGCTCGAATTCAGATCCCGATATCCACACTCGCCGCGCTATCTACGATCGTGAATTTAGGATTTTGTTGAGTTAAGCGTATCAGTTTTGCCGGAACAAATCGGCTTTCGCGAATGAATGTGCAATAATACCATCTAACTGACGCGTCCGACTAAATTTCTGTTACGATATATTGTCGCATTAATACCGTGTACCTAATCCCTCTACCGAAAATTCCGAACTGTTTCATTTCTGAAATTCCCCGACCTGATTTATAAACTACGCCGGATCGTTGCGAAACATTCTCACGTAACGGCACGGAAACTTTTTTCATATTATTTCGTTAATTGCGTTTTTACATAAATTATAACGTTTTTAACAGAAGTACGTGAACAACAGAAATGATTATATTACAATGCAGCCTCGATGACTTACTAAAATAGGCGAAGCCAGTGGCTTTCGATTTGCTCCACGTTAGCTGACAGTTAATTAACAGGACAATTTCCGTAAGGAGATATAATTGTGAAACCGAATAATTAAGGGTAGCTAATTATAATTCACGGGGTCCCTCGAGCTGCCGCGTGTGCCGCAGTCCCGTAACACTAAAATCCTTAATTATCATCCTTAATATATTTGACAACGCGCGCGTGGAGGAAGCAACACAACCGGAAGTGGAAGGTACACGGTCGCTTCCACCTACTCCCCGACCGCTTCCGACCGCTTTCCCAAGTAATTTATAGGAAATTTCTCGCCGGGAAGCTAAGACCGAGCGGACGGCCAGCGAGCCACGATGCACCGGACTGATTAGCAGCTCGACAAACTGTACTGTAATTCCTTTTTACATGGAAATACGTGCGTCTGAAATGAAGTAACGTCGGGAAAAACAACGTCGATCTATTGTCTTATTTAATTGTGGGATATAGTAAGCCGCTGATCCGTAGTAGGAGATGGGAGGATTAGGATTTTAATCCCTCTCGTCCGGAGTTTTCTCCATCAACGGGATAAAACCCTGAATATTTTAGTGGGACGAGTATTAACAATAATTGTTTTTTCTACGGAAAGTAATAATTCCATCCATAAGAAATTTCAAATATCAATTGATGAAATTGAATTTTCGAAACGCGTATTTGTTTGTACGAGTGGAAACGTCGAATATAATTCCGCTGGGCAATATAGTCGGAGTTCGCAATTGCGCTTGTTCAAACAGGATGGAACTTTACGTGATAAAAGTTTTTACGGGTAGGAGAGAGCGCGCGATTAATTCGGTGGCACTGTTGGAAACACGTAATTAAGACAGCACGCAAAGCGTTTAACACATTCCCGGACGTTTCTTCCCCTTTATCCCAGTCGCGCAAAAAGCTTAAACGCTGGAAGATTACGCAGTGAATTTATCTGTTTGCGAACAACAAAGCGTTACAAATTTTGATAAATCCCTTCCGAGGGATAAAAAAACCCTGACTGAACGCGAAATCAATCTTTCGCTAATGATCGTCTGAGGCTTCGCTCCGTTTCACATTCGTCGATGCTATTTATCTTCGGTGGTTCCTTATTCATGCTTACGTTCGCTTCATTTCGAACCATATGTTCATGTTAGAAAAAACCATGAAGCTTGGAGGTATTAAATGCGTAACAGAAGGGGTGGTTTTACGATTTTATCCCAGAGACCCAAAAATTGTAAGACAAATTATTTTATAGTAAAAATATGTACTTTTTTTATGACATTGGAGCTAATATTAAATATATTATTTTATATAATCATTTCTATATAAGTATTATAATTTGAAATTTCTGTAGGGTTTAAACCTGCAGAAATTGCAAAACGAACTATTTTACAATAAAAATATATACTTCTCCCTCGTAACATTGGAGCTGATGTTAAATTTATTATTTTACATAATCATTTCTGTCTGAATATTATAATTACAAATTTATAATGGACAAGAACAATCGCATTATCTGAAAATTAAAATTCTCTCGAAAGCAGTGAAATCAATCATAATTCTTTAGGAATTCAAATTGTCTGCCCAGTGATTTGACAAAATGATGGACGCGCTCGACGGCAGACGGCGATTCATAATCGCGTCTTTGTTAGCTTTGGCAGCTTCCAAGCTTACGAGCTTCCGTGAGGCGAGCAAGTAAAGCTATCAATACATCAAATATATGCATAATCACGTATACCGTGTGACCCTTTGCTAGTTTAATCGACAGATCGCGTACACGCGCAGGTAATACATACTTCCTAGGCCACGATAACCATAACCGAATCATGCCAGTTGATGTGTTCCTTGAATAACGCGTGGACGCGCACGTCAGACGCAGTCCTTTGACACTGTAATGTACCACCTGCCTGCACTTCGCTTCGTATTTACAAGAAGCAGATTGAGCTAGTGGTTGTCCTACTATATTAGTCATGATTTGACAGCTACTAATTTTCTGTATTACAAATCTATCTATTAAAAAATATGAATTTGAGTTAGTACATTATTTGTATAAGAAGAATAAACAGTCTGGAGAAAAATAAATAAGAGAAAATAGTAAGAAAAATAAATATTGGCTTGGAATTTCGTTCGATCTTTTAGAGCAGAATAGAACACAATTTGTTACACACAAGAAGATAACGATTGATCGATCCTTGCATAAATATTTACTGGTACCTATGTCAATCTCGTACAAAATTTCAAACAATTTTTAATACTTTTGAGTTAAATATTTTAGTGCTTGTGAGAGAATAATAAGGGCATTCTTAATTATATTTTCCCTTCAGAATTCTTTTCATTAGTACAGAGTAAAATAATGGAGGTAGGAGGCCTTATGAGATTACGTTGGGAACTGTTTTAGCTTATTAATTCGTTCGCCTTTGATACGAGTATTTTTATAAACCATGGAAGAATATTCACACATTCAATTTTATGGCTACGATAATTCAAATGCATTTATAATATATTATTTTATGCACTCATTTTATATACCAATTTCATATACTAATTTTATATACCAATTTCATATACTAATTTTATATTTACATACTATATTTTGTTCTTCGTATTCATTGTATTCCTTGAATGGAAGATTTAGAGTGAAATTATACTGAAGAAGATATAGGCCACACGTAGAACATGTTGGACAGTGTAGTTCAGAGAGTATGCTAAGAGATTAGAGTTCATCTTGAAAAGCGTTTAATACATGAGTTGTGGGAGTTACAGCCCCGGGCGAAGTATTATAAATTTAAGGATATGAAGGATAGTGGTTGTCCCATCTTTATACGCAATTTTTCAAATGCTTCCGGGAAGAACACCGCCTGACGAAGCACGTGGCCCCGCAGTTTCACCCGCGAGTCATATTTTATTCATCGGGACACGGTTGGGCATCTTGATTTATGGATGCCGATGCCAGAGGTATCCAGGCTTGCTGTTTACATCTCCGTTACTTCCCATTACGGGCAAATAAGCTTATAAACTTCGCCGTGCCCGCGCCGAGTAAGCAAACGTGAAATAATTGAGCAACGCCGCGTAGGTCGTGTAAACTTCCGGCGTAAACTAAAAAATGTATTTTCGTGTAAACTATGTTCATTTAAGTACTCGTATACTCCACGATTCAACAAAAACTTCCTAAACGTAATCGAAAATCGCCTGCTTAAGTATTACACGTATTAAATAATAACTCCATTATGATAATCAGATCGGTTAAACCGACACGGTGAATTTTACATTATTTCTATTTGATCGATGGACCAGCTGGCGCGCTAATTTACATTTGCTCATTCGTCAAACCCTTTGTTTAATAAAATTGCAGTATTATTTTGTTATAATTATATAGGAAATAATTAAAATATAAAATTTAGATATTTTGTGTATTATTATGGAATTTAATATTATAATTTATATAAGTATGGGATTTCCAAATATTCTCGGGAAATGGGAGAATATTGTGGATTTAATTACACTTTTGTGTGCGTCCAATTTAAACTTGGCCTCAGTTGCGTGCTCTCTAGCGGCGATCTGGCATCAAATTAAGAATGGTTGATCGGCTTACGTGCTTTTATACTTTAGTGAGTGAGGTCCGGTAAGGGGTAGCCTGAATTTAATGTCAAACTAGTTTGCATGTTGACAACCCCATAACCCAGCCAGATGAGATACGAGCCGGTGAATAGTGTGCGGTCAGGCCAACTTTAAGCTTTCAGTACTTTGATCTCGCAGCTAAACGAGAAACGACGCGAAATTCGCCCCAAATGGAATTGATAGTAAAAGTAAAAATGTAACACAATTCGCTTTTATTTTATATCATAAATAACACAAAAATTGAAAAGAATTATAAAAATTATTGCTTACGACAGCAAAATAAAAAGGTGATTGTTTTTTATTGTGAACGCAGGAGTGCGAGTGGCATTTGATGAAATATTTTTTTGCCCGAAGCGCGGGCGTAGTTTGAAAGCGCGAGAACTTAGTGAATTTGCGATGTGAACTTTCAATAAAGTTTGAAGCGCTTCACCGGAACTTCCGGGGAAGCATGTCGAAAAGCTGACTTCGAAGATTGGGGAGGTTTTTCGGAATCTTCGAAATCTACGGGAACAGAGAGAGGCGAGGGGGGGATTTCTCACGCTGAGAAAGAAGTAACGCGAAAGCGGAAAAGAATAATTCACTCTTCCCGTTTCCATATTATTTAATTAACTCAGGCGTCGTTTTAAGGACTTCAATTTTCGCGATCCTCCGGGGGCGGGAATTAAGCCCGTCACGGGATCAGACCTTCGATTTTCTTCGGACCGTATTAGCATCCCCCTTTCGCCGTAGAAAAACGGATCTGGCAGCGCGGCGGTCTTCTTAGAAGTTGCCACCTACTCCGTTCTCCCGCCCACTCCATTCGCGCGCTCGACCGGACGCGGGAAGAGACCGGAAACCGTGAGAACTTGCCCCCGAAGACGTAAATTTCTCACGGTTCTGCCGGTCGATAACGCGAACCGGACGACGTATCAAAGATACGTGGCGGCGGTTTGCGGGTTTCCGGTTAATCCACGGGAAATTTCCAGGCAACAGAACCCGGGCGAAGTTGCTACCATGGTACGGCAGGGCTTGCCCCATCTCCCGGCTCTTTCCAATTTCCTACGGGCTATACGATGGAAACAAAAGTTACGTCTTGCGTTTCCCGGCCGAACCGAAGCGCGGCTTGCGCGGCTTCCGGTCCGTTAAAAGACCCGTTTGACACCTTCAACCGCGCCGGATCGATAAGCATTTAGCCGTTAGAGAAGTTTCCAACACCATGTCGTCAACTTAATAAATTACAATACACAGAATAATTAATTCAAAAATGTTTAAGAAATTTCGTACTTCGTAAGAAAATTCGTATTAATTTCCATATTAAATTTATTTGCATGAATCTTATTGGTGCGTCGATGTAAACTTGTTGGTTGGTTTAATGCCGAGCGACTGACTGTCAGGTCGATACATTTTACCAGGACCGCAGGACTTGATAGTTATATGACGGGGAAACTTGCCGTCATGTTTGCGAAGCGTGTCTCGAAACTTGGTATCGATTATTAATTAGCCAACGACCACTATTGACAATTTGATGTGGATGCATTAGGATAATTTTATCTGTCAATGTACGTGATTAAATTGATCGTCGCTGCTAGCCCGGCGGATTAATTTATCGGTTATCGGCGATTTAATTCCGGCGTCAATTTTTGTCAAAAGTCTGAAGTTTCTTAACGAAGTATTCCACCCCCTCGTAATTTTTTGCGTCGCGTTAAAGTGCTTTTGACTTTGACAAGGGTATTGATCCCCCCTGAAACTGGCTGACAGCAGATGAGGTAATTGACTCTGTCACATAATGGAGTTTCAAACTGAAGAGGAAACTAATCCACTGAACTAGAAACGGCCAAATGACAATCGTACGATGTTTCTCCCGCTATCGCAGGTCAAATATACAAGTAGATCTCAGTGTCTCATGGACTCTCGTGACTCTATCTTCTTGTTATAATAAATTTTTAGCTATCGCTAATTGTCGTGTAGCATGTTACGTCCTTCGGAGGGAATTGCTCGCCTTTCCGGAACTGGAGTTATGTCTCTGGGGTGGAATTACTTTAAAGCAACGGACCTTCGCTGTCCAGGCGATGTTTATTCTTCCTGATAAATTTCTTTACTTAAGGAAATTGTGTTTGCTACCGTGAATGGCAAAGGGGACGACAAGTTATTCGGGCATTCCAGGCCACGAACTATTTCTCTCAACTACGACACTGCCCCAGCCCAGTTTTACTCAGTTGTATTTAACAGACCCAGATAGACAATATCCAGAAAATTTGCGACAAATTTTATTCAACGTCCAATTCGTTGGATCGTCAAAGTCTATCTGCGAGAGATTCGAAGACATAAACATCAAACTAACCGAGGATAATGGTCTCACAATTTTCCAGTCAGGTTAAATAGCACGATAAGTTCCATGTAGTACCAAGTGAGAAATCTGATCGGAGTTAGTGGTCACTTATTGGCTTGCAGGAGGCGCGATAAAAATTTCATCGATTACTTTACCCGATTGGCTCGGAGGTACGAGGTCGCCCTAAATAGTGTGGCTAGAATGGTGGCTGCGTCGTCTCATCCTTCAGCCTGCACTTTATCGACGTAATATAATTCGCCACAGCCGACTAAATTTGTATTGCACCGAGGGGTTATCCTCGGCGGCGGAACTCGTCCCTACTTATGCATTCTTTCAAGACGCCGGGCAATATCGTTAAAAGCGTCGTTTAAGAAAGTTCCCGGGCTCGAATCGCGGGCCCCCGTCGAAGTTACACGAACGAATTTTAATACGGCTCCTTTTGTAAACTGAGTTAGCGGTCTAAATTGCGTAGAAAATTTTAATATTACCGCGGTGAACGAGGATCGAAGGGCCATCGACGGAACTTTCGACAGTGGACGGTGAAATGCGCAAGAAGTTGAAGACGTTCTAGATAAGTATTCGGCCATCCGATGCCAGGGAAGTATCGCGGACCCGCTCGATATTAATAGTCGATTAATAAAACTGCTTGGCGCCGAGGTGACCGTAATTCAGTTTGTTTAATTAACAGGTTGTTTACCGTGCCCGTCAAAGCCAAGGGGTTCATGGGTGTAGCAATTAGTGTAATTAGCGTGACGCCGGATCCACCGCGTAATGGGTTTCGTTGAAATCTTTCGTGGCTCGTACTGGGTTCAATTGTTATGTTTCCTTTCGCGCCGTTGCGCACTGCGGCTCGCCGCGGATTGTTGCAAACGAACTGCCAATCGTCGATTCCAGAGAGAAAATAGAGTAATTAGCTTTACTCAAAGAAAGTAATTAATAATGAAGTTACAAAGTTTGGATTGATTTTATTAATAATTATGCGCTATAATAGTGCTTTACAAAAAATAGTTCGTTTTTAGAAATCATTAGAGTTTAATAGTTTACGGTTAGTATAAACGATAATAATGATTTATCGCTGAATGAAATTGACAATTTATTGGTCTAACGATTATTCCTGTTATGGGAAAACGAGGACGTCGCTTCGAGAAGTATGAATATTCATCTATAATATTGATATCTAAATACCACATAAAACAACAAACATTAATGCAGAGTATAATAAATTCAAATATTAACTACTCTGATTTACATACATAAATCTATTGTTATTATAAAGAGGATTTCATTGTATGTTGACCAGAATCTGAAGTACTGAAATTGAATGAATAAAATA
Source organism: Ceratina japonica (assembly GCA_019453355.1). Lineage (NCBI taxonomy): Eukaryota > Metazoa > Arthropoda > Insecta > Hymenoptera > Apidae > Ceratina > Ceratina japonica. Next base: position 34,853 of record SMSR01008207.1, read on the forward strand.
AATAATATGTTATAAATGAATTATATACGAAGCTATATTTATTTGAGAAACGAACGACATTATTATGAACTATTACCCGGTTGAAAAAGAGTGAAAATGGGTTTTCATCTCTTGTCAATATTTCTTTAACGCGATGGTTTCCCTCCAAAATATTACGTAATCAATTTCTTCATAAATCAGTTTGTGGATTTTGCAATATTTACTGGGAAATAACTGAAACCTGTTTTTACGCGTTTCTCAATATTCTTCAAGCTTCAAGCTTGTTTGTTTTTCGTTCGCAATGGCTACCCACGCAAATATCTGAAAATTAATATCAAGATTTTAACCCAATCATCCACTAAAAAAGATGTTGATTTTTATATGCGATAATTAAAGCTGGCAAACCCACGACGAGGTATACGAATTTAATTCAAGTTCTAAACAGATTCAATTTGATCATTTTCTTTTTAATAGTATAGTTCTCAATGTATACTTGTTCTACTATAACAATAATTAATAAACATTTTCGATTAGGTTCTCAACTCAATTCTGTATAATATACATTAGGATTCGCGATTGTTTCATCGCTGAGTCGGCGATCATAAAAATGTAAATAGGATGACTATTATCGGTCCTGAGAAATTTCTCCCTAAAGTCAATTTAATGCTCGGCTCATTCCAATCACGCAACAATCCAGCGATCGGGNGTTTCGTTCGCAATGGCTACCCACGCAAATATCTGAAAATTAATATCAAGATTTTAACCCAATCATCCACTAAAAAAGATGTTGAATTTTATATGCGATAATTAAAGCTGGCAAATCCACGACGAGGTATGCGAATTTAATTCAAGTTCTAAACAGATTCAATTTGGTCATTTGCTTTTTAATACTATAGTTCTCAATGTATACTTGTTCTACTATAACAATAATTAATAAACATTTTCGATTAGGTTCTCAACTCAATTCTGTATAATATATATTAGGATTCGCGATTGTTTCGTCGCTGAGTCGGCGATCATAAAAATGTAAATAGGATGACTATTATCGGTTCTGAGAAATTTCTCCCTAAAGTCAATTTAATGCTCGGCTCATTCCAATCACGCAACAATCCAGCGATCGGGAGCGACGGCTCCCGCCGGTATTATGAAGTTGCCACCCCTAATCGTGATGAATCTCGCGAAATCCGCGGAACTCGACTCTTATATTTGCGGCATCGTGCCTCGTCATGAACTCTCGCTTCGAAACTAATTAATTCTTGATCGATTTCGATCTTTTCACGGCGCGACGACGCCGCCGCCACGCTGAAATAGTAGAATCGGGTCGGCTGCGAACCGAGGACGAACGATGCCACGATGGTACGACTTAATCAGCGATTCCTCGTTCAGATTTAATGCTGCAATTTCGTTCAGTTACCCACATTCCCAGTTTCTCGTTGTTAAATAAGAATTTCCGATTTTTCCTATCCATCCAACAAAAACTACTTTACACTAGACTAAATTGTAATAAATTCGCATTAATATACTTTGTAAATAATTGTTTAATATAAATAATTCTTATTAATCGATTCTATACATTATTTCCAACACACACACATTTAGATTCCAAGGATTCGTGATATTTATTAATAAATAAACAATATTTAAATTCTAATACAAGATTCAAATGACTGCTTTTAAATTCTCCCATAAAACATAAAATAAAACAAAACGCATTTCCTTATATTATTAACATTGTAATTATTTGTTGATCGGGAGTGTTGTATACCAAGTAGACATTCCGCTGATTAAATTGATATGCCTATTGAATGTAGAATGCCCCGTACGAAAGTCTAAAGCAATATCAACTCGCGGAGTAACAGCCATTCGAAACAAGTTTACGCCGGCTGCAAGTAGGTAATTGTTTACTATTTCTCGTGCGTCGCGTGCACGGGATCCGGTTCCCAGTTTCCAGGTTACTCAGCAAACAATCTACCCGCTCGTAAAGTACGAGCGCACAATTCGGAGCAGCTGATTTTAACGACCTCGTCCGAGTGACAAACTCTGGTTCGTCTCCCGAACGATTATGCGCGGCGAATCACGAACGGGCGTGGCTCTTAGATCGCCCTTCGACTTTGCATAAACCTTAGAAATCCTGCTAACGAATAAAACTACAGCTCGAACTCTCGAACTCTCCCCTATACGTTACTTCGAGCAAACTCTGCTTGTGTTTCTACGAACTTGTTTAATGATTGATTAGAGCTCGACGAGAAATAGGAGACCAATTAATGACTTTCAAACAGACGAGAAATTCAGCGGTGAAAGAATGTAGAAAATTGAGATTTTAAGAACCTCGTTATTAATTTTCAATGTATTTGCACGGTTTCACATTGTTACTTTAATGGAAGAAGTTATTATGGCTGGGCAAAGGTTTCGCATTAGGTCCGATGATACAAAAACTGGTTGGAGGAATGAATTATGACGAAATTAATACACGTCAGTAGTTTACGGTGAATCGCGAATAGGCGTGGCCGGGGAAGGTTGCGCGTCGAGAATTTGATGTATGATTCTCGCTCACAGTTTCGTTATACAGTTTCGAACTTTTTTCCAGAAAACCGCTTCCTTCGCGTTCATCTTCCACCTCCCAAGTCTTGCGCTCTCTTAAAGCGTACAGAAAAATTCCCGAACTTGGTGCTAACAATCAGTAAATAAACGTAGCTCGTTTACAACACGATCAGATCTCCATATCATAAAACTCACATATAGGCCCTTGAGGAAATTCAGGATAAATTCTTTTGTCTTTTTACGTGTCATCCCTATTTATTTGGCCATTGCAATTATGACTCTGCCTTGTCAAATCTAAATTAAACACACTAGAAATTGGAAGAAAAGTTTAGATATTATAATCTTAGATATTAATTAAATGTAATCGATAATGTTTTATCTTGACTTAATTTCTAAATTCAAAATTAATGTCGCAACTAGAATCTTGAGAAATCACGATTTATTAATATTCATCACTACTATTGTGTATGATTATTACAATGCAATAAATCAGATGATCATTCACGTATATTCACTCTAAGAGCAAATATTTTCTTCAGATCTACATACGTCGAATGCCACGTAAATGAATATAGAAATAAATGAGGAGGTGAAAGTGAGTTAAGTATTGTCTGGTTAAACTTGGAAAGTGTTAAGTAAGTTAGTCTCCGGTGGTTAAATCTCGGCGTAACGACGTACCCATTGTCGGAGCCATAACAGGGTTGATGCTTTACGGCGAACAATCCGTCCAACGATCGTTGCCGACGCTCTATCGTTAAGTTTCAACGTTTACCGACGTACCATAGGTAGCGTCCCGGGCCGCTTATATTAATTAAGTTTACGATGTGCCACGGAGTTGTATCCCAGATGGCAGCTGAGAAATTACGCCCGCGAACGCCGCCGCGGCGGCTCTCCTTTTGCGCGTCGACGAGCTACTGTGTAGCTGCTGCGTGCCGGAAGCGAAGAAAACCGTTGTTTATGCGAGCCAGGGTTTGGATTAGTTTCTTCGTTCTCGGCTAACATTTATCCGCGGTAACGAATGAACCATGCCCCGGCCAATGAAGTACGATTCCCCCGGGTACGATTCCCCGTTAACGCAACGATGTTCCTTATCAACGCATCCGCTCGTCAGTTGGAAAAAGCAGCATCGTTGCAACCCACGGCCTTTTTTGTATTCAAGCGCGATGCGCAATTCTTGTAGTCTCCAGATAGTTGTTTCTCTCGGCGGTTAATTGCAGCAGCTAAAGAATTTCTACAAAATTGATAGCATTCCTGCAGCAGCTAAAGAATTTCAATATAACATAAATGTTACAAATTTGTATTAATTGTTTTTAGAGAATAGAAATTAAGCTACAGTAGAGATATTACATTCCATTCTTTTTAATAAAGATTCATTTTTGAAGTATAAAAAGCACAAACGCATTCAAGGTTCAATTTTATACTCATAGAAATTAAACATTTAATTGAATACAACATATAAACTAATCTCGAGGTTGTGTCCATAAATTGCATTCACAAAAAACCATTATTTTGTAATTACGATTTATTTCATGGTTTCGCTGAAAAGAAATGACAAATTATGCTTCTAGAGTGGTATAACCCATTAATTTCCCTACAAATCATCCATTTTTACAAAAAGTGTTTGTCAAAAAAAGTCACAAAGCATTTCCTAATAATTTTCTACTTATTTATAATAACAAGAAGCATATTTAATAGTATCTTATCAATAATTACATTATAACACTACTTTCTACGTTCGATAGATAGAATGCATTATTTACAAGTCTATTTGACGTTAATTACACTAGGATACTGATTAGAGCGATCGATAGTTATAATCAAGCTATTTACCTTCTATATGTATGTACAATTGTTGTTTGCATAATTTCTGATCGAAATTCAGCCTGACACTATTGATATCGAACAAATAATTATCAAAGGAAATAGAGTTCTTTACGTTCTTCTTAAATATTTCTATTAATCTTCCTTATTAAATATCTTTCCTTTTAAATCTACGTATAATACGAATGCGCAACGCGGGAAACACAAATCACGTTAAAACCTTGCAAATTTTTAACCCCGTGAAATATGTATCGAGCTCTCCTGGGCGTCTGAGTTATGGCTCGAGTTAATTAGTTCAGGCAGTTGCTCGAAACCCGAAAGTGCGCAGTTAAAACTAATATAAAGGAAGCGTTAATTATCGTTAAGTTGAGTAAACATATTGTGGATTCAACTTGCGAAACAGTTCGGAAATTAATTTTACACCGGCGAAAACGAGTTGGTGTAAGTGATGAATGAGGTGAATGAAAGGCTTGAGTTGCCTTGTATTTTCAACTGTTTTTTTATCACGTGAAGAAAACCAGGCGTAATTATTGGTCATTCAGAAAATATTTTCTAATTTCGTCGAAAAAGCTTCAAGTTCAGTTGCAGTGAAAAAAATGATATATTTCGATGGATGGTTAATTAATTACGTCTAAAATAAGAAACATCTCTTTTCTATATTTTTTATTTACGTCGTTTTTCCTTCGCTCCCTCGTTATCGATTTCCTTTGGACTTTTAATTAAAACATTAACGAACCTTCGTAGCCACGAAGAATCGTTCTCATTTGTTCCGGCGCTACTCAAGCCGGCTTTCTTTACCGAGAAGAATTTGTCGTTTTTCATCGGCGGATGTAAAATGTACGCGGCCACCGATCAACCGGGATGGAACGATTTTTTCCACTCCCTCAGCGAGAGAACGAGAGAGACTAATGCCTCCACCGGTTTCCGTTTCGGTTGAGGCTGAAATTTGTAGCACCATAGATATTCATAAGCTAGGGCACGGCTGAACGAAAATTGGCCGGCAGAACTAACCGTAAATTACCGCCGGTCTCTCGATAACAAATTTCCATGTTGTTTCCAACAGGCGTGCGCTCTGTCTACCTGATTGCGTTTTTCAAAGGACCTGACATTCGTTTCAGTTAGTTCGCCCAACAATTTCATCCATTTCGAACCTCTGCCTCTGCCCCAACACATTTCGCCCCATTTTCTAAACGAATATTAATCAAGAATTTTTATTCCTGCTTTTCATTATTTTAAACAAACAGTTGGGAACGAGGAAAAGCTATGAAACGTAAATAAGGCTTCGAACGTGCTCAATGCACGATATATACGCGAGGCCAATAACGTTCTCGCTTTTCACTAAATGAACCTTTTTATGCAACGGACGTGGAAAACTGCTCGACGCGGTCTTTAGTTGCGCAAAAGTCACAGTAAACCGAGGATCACTCTCCCATGATGAACTTCATTTTCAAAGAACCATACACCTGATTGTAAGTACCTACGTACATATGTATGTATGTACGTTTGTACGTGTGTGTACAGCGAAGGGGGGAAAAACTCGAGTCGGGTTCTGAAGTGTTTTCACGGTGAGTTGGCTGCCGCTCACCGTTGGGTAATTGTGGATCAATTAATCAACGCGTGTATAGCACGCCGCCGTGAGCCCGGTTACTCAGTAACCGTTACTAGGCTCCCAGTAACGGGTCCAAGTTAATTGGCTGAATTTTGTGTTTACCCGAGCCGACGACAAAGCCCGCCTTAATTCGAGCCACCCGCGAAATTGCTAATTTAAACCCTCGTTTATTTCCTCCCGGATTGAATCGGCTCTTCACCTCGCATTCTCCCGCGTGTTTACCTACCCACGCTTCGNCATTGTGTATTATTATGGAATTTAATATTATAATTTATATAAGTATGGGATTTCCAAATATTCTCGGGAAATGGGAGAATATTGTGGCTTTAATTACACTTTTGTGTGCGTCCAATTTAAACTTGGCCTCAGTTGCGTGCTCTCTAGCGGCGATCTGGCATCAAATTAAGAATGGTTGATCGGCTTACGTGCTTTTATACTTTAGTGAGTGAGGTCCGGTAAGGGGTAGCCTGAATTTAATGTCAAACTAGTTTGCATGTTGACAACCCCATAACCCAGCCAGATGAGATACGAGCCGGTGAATAGTGTGCGGTCAGGCCAACTTTAAGCTTTCAGTACTTTGATCTCGCAGCTAAACGAGAAACGACGCGAAATTCGCCCCAAATGGAATTGATAGTAAAAGTAAAAATGTAACACAATTCGCTTTTATTTTATATCATAAATAACACAAAAATTGAAAAGAATTATAAAAATTATTGCTTACGACAGCAAAATAAAAAGGTGATTGTTTTTTATTGTGAACGCAGGAGTGCGAGTGGCATTTGATGAAATATTTTTTTGCCCGAAGCGCGGGCGTAGTTTGAAAGCGCGAGAACTTAGTGAATTTGCGATGTGAACTTTCAATAAAGTTTGAAGCGCTTCACCGGAACTTCCGGGGAAGCATGTCGAAAAGCTGACTTCGAAGATTGGGGAGGTTTTTCGGAATCTTCGAAATCTACGGGAACAGAGAGAGGCGAGGGGGGGATTTCTCACGCTGAGAAAGAAGTAACGCGAAAGCGGAAAAGAATAATTCACTCTTCCCGTTTCCATATTATTTAATTAACTCAGGCGTCGTTTTAAGGACTTCAATTTTCGCGATCCTCCGGGGGCGGGAATTAAGCCCGTCACGGGATCAGACCTTCGATTTTCTTCGGACCGTATTAGCATCCCCCTTTCGCCGTAGAAAAACGGATCTGGCAGCGCGGCGGTCTTCTTAGAAGTTGCCACCTACTCCGTTCTCCCGCCCACTCCATTCGCGCGCTCGACCGGACGCGGGAAGAGACCGGAAACCGTGAGAACTTGCCCCCGAAGACGTAAATTTCTCACGGTTCTGCCGGTCGATAACGCGAACCGGACGACGTATCAAAGATACGTGGCGGCGGTTTGCGGGTTTCCGGTTAATCCACGGGAAATTTCCAGGCAACAGAACCCGGGCGAAGTTGCTACCANTTATTCACTTTCGACGTTTCTTAACCGGTACCTAAATAGAGTGATAGGGTTGACAGGGAGAAATTATCGCTAACTTAAGTGGCTGCGGTGTATTGGATAAAGTCCATGAGAAATTGAAGTATTTTATTTCTAAAATGAATATTGGGATACGTTTATATTTATAATTAACAACTACATTATTCTTATAGTATTTCTCATGTCAAAACTCATTGAATCAGAGAAACTGAAATGTTCTATGATCATTTAAAAAAAATAGCCATGATTTCTTTTATTAAAGATATTCTCTTTATGCCTAAAGTGAAGGTCCTGCACTCATTATTAATCCCAATAGATTTGGAACTTTATTATTAGAAACTTTATAAGAATCATAACATAGCGAATATTAATATAGAAAATAATAAAAAAAAACTCTTATTCTTCGACTGTGTCACCTGAATATAATTTTTGTTTCCACATTAGAATTTGAATAGTCGTTTTCACGATACAAGCCTCTTTAGTGCAAACATTTAAATCTGAAGCTTTTTCCCTTTTTCACAGACCGGTACAAGAACAGCACGTTCCGCATAATATTATAATTTCATTGGACGCGATGAGCGTCGTTTACCCTCACACGTCCCGCGAAAGCTCGCACGTAAAACGTTCGGACCCGAGCGTTTGGCCAACGAGCGTTGCATTTTAATTTATACACATAAGTCGCCGGAGAACGGCCGCCCTGAGAGTCATGTGCATGCATTTGACGTGGGCGTAGTATAATGTTCACACGCGAAGGAGGTGCGTCGTGGCGCTCGTTTCGCCGCGTTTTATTACACGCCCGTCCGCGATTCCCACTCCCGAAACTGGAGCGCAACATTTCTTTCCTGTTTGCGCAGCTCCGCCGCGATAACGTCAATGAAAATCTTCGAGCCCGGCATCACCGAATTCTTGGCTGCGACAAGTTCGACGATAAATACGACGATAAATCTGACGATAAATCTGACGATAAACCTGACGCTCCTTGCGTAAATCAAAATTCTAGTTGACAGCTTGTGTACTTTGAAATTCACTTTTTTATGATTTAATATCAGTACTAAAGGAATGATTTAGTATTGAATAATAATGTTGGTATTAAAAGAATTTTTAACTAAAACTGAACTAAAAGAAACTAAAAGAGTTTTATTTTTTCTATTGTAGAATTTGTTTAGTATTTATTTGAAGTGGTTGAACTTACTTGATAAACTCCTTAAACTTAAAACTCTAAACTAAGAGAATTTACTTTTTTTTTATTTTAGAACTTATGACTGTATTGTGACATGATTTTTACACCCGATCCTCTTTTTATAATTATTTATTTTCTACACGATTTAAAGTCACGTGGTTTCTATTATCACGATTTATTCAGAATTATAATCAATATTTGAATGACCATTTTTTATAAATTTTCATTTACTGAGTTTTTACTATGTAAAAGGAGGAACATATGCTAATTTATAGTTTGTTAATTATATAAATGAAATTCACTAACAATTACTTTATTCCTCCTATTCTATCCTTCTCCCAATATATTATAATTAATATTAGATAATATCGGATGTGCAAATATTTGGTAGTGAGTGTTTAAGCAAACGGATCCCGTGGTTTCGATCGTTATAGGAGTAAAACTTCCTCGGCGAGAATTCTGCTGTTCCAACGAGACAGAGAATACAGATAGAATTTTGGACATGACGTTTAATTAAACTCCGGAACAGAAAATCGTTCTGTCCAATTATCATGAAAGTGTTTGAAGAAACTGCAGCTCGCGAACAGGGAATATCGCGTTGCAAATTGTTTAACAAGCTTCGTTACTCCAACAGGTTCCGAGAAACGAGCTCGCATTTGTTTCAAGTTAAACAGGATTGCAGCATCATTGTACTATCACGGACCGAATAGTTTTACGAGGAGCCGTGTAAATCAATGAACGTAGTTTTCGTCTTCCCATCCATTCCTGCGATTATTTATTGAAAATGTATAAAATATTCCCGTGGGAAATGAGTGCTCCCAGGCGATTTTTTAATCAATTCCAAAGACTATGGGCTGCAGAATGGGACGTTCGTATTAATGAGGAAGGATTCTCGCTTGCTCGTTTACCCTCTTTCTCCACCTTTCTTCGCCCCATTACCAGTCCCCTTCGAACACTTCTCATTCCTGAATGAAGTGAAAAAAAGTCTGTTGTCGCTAAACTCTGGCCTGGCTGAAAGCACTCGAAGCGTGGAAGTCAATAAAATTTCTTTCTTCCCTTCCATCGCAAACTGAGAAAAAGAAACGGCCGATTGATCCGCTAAACGACAGAGTCGAATTCTACGGATTCTCCCGTTCCATCCGCGATTACTTTAATAAGTTCTAGGCGGAAATATTGATTTCCCTATTCTGTTTATTTATCGCGCGTACTACATGTAAAATGATCTCTGGTATCACTAAACCGAGAGAGTTTGCAGAGATAAAATCAACCTTGAATGCGCGTTTCGGCCTCGGCGTTTAGCGAGGAAAGCAGTTCGCGAGACGCGATGGAAAAAGAACGCGAAGAACGCGTTCCCAGGAAAATTAAATGTCAGATAAACGCATTTCGCACCGGAAAATCCTTTTCCGTCGCGACGTCACCCTTTCTTTTTTTATTTAGGCTTCATTTGTTTATGCTCACGTTGTTTGCTCCGTTGAAATGAGGTTACGCAACAGAACAGGGCGTTGCGTCGTCGAGTATTGTTTGTTCCCGCTGCTGTCTATCAATAAAGAGCTGTGGAAAAATCGCGTTTCAATTATGCCAGGAAGCGTTGAACAATTCTAGGTATCTCTGACTTCTAGAGAAATCTCAGTTCGCTTTTATTTTAGGTATAAGTCTTATATAAATAGAATGACAGAGAAATTTTAAGAGTTGTTAAATATTATTAATTTATAAAACAAATTGTTAATTATTAAAACACTGTGCTAAATTTTAGGAATTTTGCGAGCTTATTAAAAAAGTTATTAGGTGTTGAACAGAATTCAGATCAAATTTATGAACAAATGCAGTCTGCCGTTTGAATATAATTTTTGTTTTAGTATTACAAATACTTAAATTTGAAGCTTTTTCCTTTTTCACAGGCTTAAAACGTATTTCAAAGAAAATTTTGTGTCGTATAGCGCAAGTTTAAGTTTCATTAGAATTAACTAATTAAATCGAAATCGTGAACGAACCAGAACTATATTATACTTGTAGCACTCTTCGTCTTGTGTCCATTGGAAAAATAAATTTGGTACAAACGTTCGTAGAAGAGACTCTTAAACATCTCCCTGAGACGTCTGAAAGCCGAAAGAGTACGAAAACTCGCTAAAGCTTAAAGGAAGACGCTTCTTGTTCAACGTTATCGCATATCGTATTGCCGTTTCCATCTCGGGCGAAACAATCCCGCGATTCCCGTTTATTCCTGTCATTGTCAGACGCGCTGGTTTGGTGGAATTCCAGTTAATACGTTATTTCGTGCCGCCTCGAATGGCAACGAGGGCAGTTCCTCGATGCCGTCGAGATCGACTACCTCTTTAGAGACTATTACCGGCCTTAAAGATGGAAACTCGGTAAAGAGTCTCTAATAAGATTGTACTTCTCGTCTTCAAACATTCCGAATAGAGCTTCTAAAATCATACCAGCCTTGTGTTTCATCTTTCGGTGTTTCAGAATTTCATGTCTCGCTAAAAATTTGAAAACGTTCGCCGGCGCTCTAGTCAGTTCGAATTTCCTAAAACGCCTCTCACATCTAAAAAAACTGTTTCACCCCATTTCCTCTATACTATCTTCCATATTTATTTTAATGCTAAGCGAATTATGAAATCCTCAGGTAACCTCAGTGCATGAATTTATTTCTTCTATTTCGAAGTTGCTAATATTTTAGTGTTCTGTTATCGGATCTGATTGGCCGTAACAAAAGCGGGAAACAGCGCTATCATTGGGGATTAAATTTATCCACGGCCGTGGCGCTCGCTTACAGGGTTGAAAGAGGCGGGAGGAACAAATCAACTCGGGGTGGTTCTATTTTCGCGGGTAACGAGAATCATTGATAGAATTGACGGCGCAGCTGTCCCTCTGACGCAAACTGCACGGCGAGGATCTGATAAAAATAGCGTTTTACCCTCGAACGGCAGCGGAGTCGGCGGGACGCGCCGCCCAATATTGACTGTCTCCGAGGCCTTTGTAGGGCCGCCGACAGATATAACGAGATCACAGGTCACTGATCTGTGAACGCGAGTCGCGTCATCGATTTAGATTTATGCAGAAACGCTGCGTCGGATCCCCGCGACAGATATGCGGCATCGGTGCACGCATCGTGGGAAAACAATACCGCAGAAACAAAAAAATACGAGCATTTTTTTCGGCCGATGCGATTTAACGATTTTCGCGGTTCCGGTTGTTTTTTTTTTTTTATGTTCCCTCTTTTTTCCCTCGGATTCAATACTGCCACTCTTTTTATGAGAGGGAGAGAAATGATAAGACCGCGGGACCATTTAATTCGCGTGGAATAAGCGCCATTTCGAATTGCGACTATACAGGGTAATTCTGAACAATGAGCGAATTTTCAAGCTTCATGCGACGGGAATGGCACCTACATCGATTTTAGCCGGTTGCGTTGTTATACGCGTATTTACACGCACCTGAGTATGAATAGATACGTTGTTTGTATATATGCATGTGCGTGTGCATATGGCTGTATGGAATGCTTGATTACAACGCATTCGTGTAATTAAATTCGGTGAGTGAGATTTAAGGCCTATGAATGTTGCGTAATATTAAATTGAAATGTTCGCAACCTGTTCCGAAAGTCTCCGCGCATTTATTTGTCTAATTAATACGCTTCGTGAGAACGGAATCATGGGATCAAAGATAGTCAATGAATATTGTAATTTTAGGCGAGCCTTTGTCGCGCACAGAATAAAATAACAATAGTGCAGTTGATTGGTTAGCCGATTTCGATTGAGGGTTCATGAATTATTCGCGGGTACTTTGTAAACGGTGGAAACTGTACAGCTAACTTGTGATTCCAAATTGAATTCCAATGTTTAAGGATTAAGTTGGAACTTGGCGCTGTCTGTATCTTCATCCGCTATTTGTAACTTTCAGAGAGCGAATTGTGTTTTTACAGAGTTTAAAGAACGCTAGGCGCACAGAATTTGTGTCTCGTTTAACGAAATGGCTATTTGTTTCTTTGACTGTTTAGCTTGGGACTTTCCAAAGGGTTCCGCTAGTTAAAATTAAATGCGGGAAGGGACGTTTATTTAAAATTCGTTTACAGAATAACTAAGCTAGGCTTGCATGAAGATTAGCTGTAATAGATTGTAAACAGTATCGCTAATCCACTATTATTAGGTCCATAAATAGCCAAACGGTTTATCGATTTCCAATTGCAGGCATTAACTTATCGTTAATTATAAAACAGTCTTGTGATTCATTATTCTATGATAGTTAATATGCTCCTCGGAATCTTAAAACATGAACAATGCCAGATATACAAATTTCTATGTATATATAATAATAGTTCATTTATTAAAAATATGAAGGCTGATGTAGAAGTACTAATTGATGAAGGATACAAATTTTTAGTTAATTAAAAAAGTACATGAAAAATTACTCGAGCATAAAAATGGATTTTTGTAATTTTTCAAACATCGCGGAACAAAGAGTAATGGTGTGGCCGTCAAATTAACTGACGAGCGTAACTCCGCGTGCTTACCCGCCACGATCGCAATTTCATGGGAAGTGATTATCCAGTGTATAATTATTCCAAGCGTGTACCGCGAGAGATTAGCTACGTCACATTTATGCCATGTCGCGTGTGAGCACGATTACCCCGAGCCTGCCAAGCAACCAATTCTCTCCACAAAGAACTGCTGCTCGTTCAGTTTAAACCAGCTTTCACCCGTGTAGTAACAGTTGATACGCTATCTGTACCGTATTGCAGCTTCACCGATACGTATCTCACGTACAAGCTCATAACGTATGTCCACCACTAAAAGACAGTCTCAGGGTAGAAATAATCGACAGTTTCTAATTTTAAAATAGTGTGAAGAATTTAATTATATATTTTAATAAATAGAACGTCGATTAAACATGTTAATTAACACCAATTGTAGTTCTTAAATCCTTTTATAAAAAGTAAAATGAGAACGAAAGTTGAAATTGTTATTTAAGTTAGGATCAAATTGAAATAATGTGCCAACCCTAAATTGTACTTTAATTCAAACAACATATAAATGGATTGGTTAAATAATTTGGTTTAAGTATTCTTTTTTTATATATTAAAGTAGACGTTGCCTAACAAATTTAAAAATACTTTATAAATCCGTTTAAATTATCGTAGCCATAAAACTAAATATCTGATACATTAATTAAATAATTTATTTTTATATTTTAAGTACTTGTTACTTAACTTTAGAAATATTTCATAAACTCATTTAAACTAAATTAAAAATGTCATGTATTAACAAAAACTGGAAATTGGGTAACAAATATGCTGCATAATTCATAAAAATTGCAAATACCATTAACGAAGAATTACTGATCTAAATTAATCTCATATTATTAAAGTTAATTATTATTTAAGCTGGTACCAAACTGAAATGCCAACACTAAATACCACTCAAATGCAAAAGGTATAAATGTAGTATATTAATGTAAAAAGACTGTCGATTGGTGTTAGAAATGTACACTAACAAGTGTTTCGTCGACCGACCGGTCATTCTCTGGTAAGAAAAGTTTCAGCTCGTTCTTACTGTTTAATGAAACTTCTGACTACAGGGACGGAAACTTAATAATATCTCTCCGACAGGAAGTCTCTCGAGACGAGCGTCGCGATGTTTGCTGAAACGCAATAACGTTAATGACGACGCAAATATTAACCAAAGATTCTTTTCACGAAATTCCGCGCAATCTCGAACGAAGAATGGGAATCAATTTGTTCGTCTACAATCGTTCGACGCTGTCTGCGAAGAAGTCGGTTACGTGCTTATATTTTCCTATATTTGCTATTATTTTCCACTTTCGATACTTGAGTTAAGATATACGCGCATTCCTATTGATAAAAGCGTACTCTATTTCCATTAGATTTTTCGTCGATTCAACGTTAGGAAATACGTAGCTCAAACGGTGAAAGAGGGATGAAATTACGGGAATAATTTTCTACGACGACGCGAACGTAATAGAGGCTCGTGCGCGACCGCGGAAAATCCGTTGCCAATATTGGTCCCGAGATCGAACATCTTCGAAGCTTCTTAGCGGTGAAAACGGATATATCGAAACAGCTTTTCCGTACCGCGGCCTCTCTATTTCCCCTGGTGATGGCCGTCTCTTCAGGGTTTCTTACCCGCGCAGTTATTTTTTCGATTAGAATACGAATGTCTCCGTGATCCTCTATCGAGCTTCATTCTCAGTATTCTCCTTCAAAGCGTCCAAGAAATTATTCCCCCTGTATTCGAATCCTTCAAAGTCGATAAGGAAGACTCTTCTTTACTTCCTCGCATTTATATTTTTATAGATATTTACATGAGATTTCGAAATGTCAGTGTCGAAGAAAGTTGTGTACGTCGACAGGTGAATTTTATTGTTATATGCATGTTAGCAAGAATCGTAATACTTGTGTATTGACAATGAGATGAGTTTCGTTATATACTTCAAAGTGTCATAAGGTATATTTATTTGTTTATAAGAACATTATTCTAAATAATTCCGACGTCGGAAAAAAGTGGAAATGGGTTTTTACTCTTTTGTTAATATTTCTTTAACGCGATGGGATCCCAAGAGATTTTTGCTCGAAAATGTTACGTAATCAACTTAAAACCAATCTGTTGATTTTTCAAAATTCACGACCGATTGGGGTGAAATGTATTTTCACGTATTTCCCAATACTTTGAAAGTTTGATGAACTGTAAGCACGTTTTTCGTTCACGAAGGAATTAAATACAAATACCTAAAAATGAATTTCAACATTTAGTAATATAGTAAGTACGAAAAATCAGAGACGAACTAACGATATAAAAAGGACAACACCAAACTAACTTTTGTTTCACTAGCTCATCCTTTATCAGAAAAAAAACATTCGGCTAAATAAGACCTCGATTCGTTCACAATTTAATTTCCGAAGACAGAGACACAAGTAGGTCATCGAATTTTTCCCTCGATAATCGAGTGGCTCGATAAAAACGCGGCTCGAACGATGAGACGCGCCTCGTCGATAGATCTCTTTGATGGACAAACGTAAGCGCATACGCCTTTTACCGTTAAGGGGTTAACAATGGAACCAAGAGATCTCTCGAAGTCAACACCTCTCTCTCTCTCTCTCTCTCTCACCCCATTCTATCTTTCATACTCTTTGATATCCCGGATTTCTTTTGCTCTTTTTTACCTCCTCATCGTGGCGTTCGCCTTTCCCCGGCGCACATTTTTCTCCTCGCGAGAGTTCTATAGGAACGCGACCCGTCACCGCGCGGCACCGCGTCGAGTGATATAGAAAGAGGAGTTTGAGGTCAGCGCAGTGGTCATAAATCTCGCCCCGGGTCCAGGGGGATCGTCTCAAATTCCAGATTGATCCCGTTTAAAAAGTTTGCCCGTAACAACGGGGCGGCGGCGGACAAGGAGCTCGCCGATTCCTCGCCCTGGCAACCTATTCAGATTCAGCACCCGTGACTCTAAACGACACTGCGCGCCGTTGACACTTTTACAGTGTCCTAATTCATCGGGTCGATGCGCCGGTAATTAGCCGGCATTATGCAACCAGATGAGTCGTCAAGTCTGAAGTTGGCCTCCAACCTGGTTCCCCGGGACCGCGACACGAGGAAAGGCTCGAAGGAGCTGGATCTTCGAATGAACTATGTGGGCGGGAACTCTCCAAGTTGCAATCCCGGGGATCCCGCTACAAGATTGATGGCACTCCCCCGGAAAATTTCCGCGAATCGTCGATACGCCCATCACGTCGCGATTCCCTGTCTGAATAAATATAAGCGACTGACAAATGGCTAGAACAATTAGGTCGGTTCTATTGAAACGCAAGACGTTGCAGATTGTAATGCTATTAAAAGAAATTATTATATCTTGAATGTTTTTGTTAAAGGGGAAAATTTTTACTTTTTTATGAAGAAATATAAATGAAACAATAAGAGAATTTTATAATTCTAACTAGTTGTGACTATAATACATGTTTTATGATGGATAATAAAAATGAACACATTTTTCATGGACTTTTATCAGAGATCAAGGTTCATACAACCGGAAATAACTAATAAATTGGAATTCGGTTCCAATGAAATTAATGATATCATCATATGCTGGAACCGAAATGACTAAATCCTTTTTGCGCTCTGAATAGGGCGTTCACGCGAAGCAGATAATTAAACGTTAATTGTTCATAACTGATAACAATAATTGTGAATATATCATTAAACTGTAATTAGCTGCGTGCATTACTAGTACCAGTGGTTAAAGCTAATTAAAATTCGTTTCATTGTGTCTGATGTTCCGTAATTCTGCAACAGCAATGCATAGGTAATTTCGGTACAAATCGTTGTGCCAGCGAGCCGAGATAAATCATTGCTCAAACAGAAACGTTAAGCGCGTAGCACGTTACGGATTAGCCTGAGCTTTAGCCTCTGCTAACGTTGTTCATAAATTGTCCTGGTATTCGACTCGGCGTCTTAATTATGACACTCACCCGGAAACTGTATCCCTCTTAGTACTAAATCACTAAATGATTTTCTGTTGTATTAAGGTTGTATGAACCCTGACGTAAAAACAATGACAAAGCATTAGGAAAAGGAAGTAGAATATAAATTTTATAGCAAAGTATAGATTTAGAATTGGCTAATATTAGTAATACTTCATACCAGTAAATTCAAGTCACCCTGAATAATAAAATTAAAGAAATAACATCTCTTCTTTCACTTCATTTACAAATATTATATTATATACATATTAATGCAGCAGAGAATACAAATTGAATATTATATGAAAGTTAGTAATATTTATAACTTTATGAAAAATATTTTCAGGATTAGAAGATCGACCTAAGTTCATTTCTTCGTATTTGGTTTTCTTGTGTAAGAGGAAACTCGAGATATCGGAAATTCGATACAAAATTGAATTGGTTAATACTATATCGTAAAATAAACTTTATAATACTTAAGACTGAAGACAGAACATTCTGTCATGAGATATATTCTGCAGTGACATAATAAAACATCTTTTTATTGATTATTCGAAGCGAGTAATGTGATAACGATTTAACGACTTATTGTATTTAATTCAATAACTTGAGATTCTCGAACTCAGTCAGAAATTGGACAGGTTTCAAAAGTAAATAGAGGAAAGTCTTGACGGCGGTATAATCTAGAGGATCTTCCGGCAGAAAGTTTCCCCTCGAACTCGCAGTTAATGCGCCTTATCGAGTCGCTTCGATCCGACTAGCATCAAAATTTTCCTTCTATTTCAGTAATATAGTCATCCGCGTTCGGAACTTCTCCGAACTGTTCCAGCGAATTAGATAAAACTGTTGAAGTATAACAGAACGTGGCTTATCGCAGGTTCCCGGCGGATCTAATGGCATTAAAAGTGGGAACACGTCGATGCCTTCCTGATTCCGTAATCGTGGATACTGCTTAACAATTTCGAACACGTTTACCCAGCCGCGGGGAAGGTTTCTTGCAGCGAAAACAAAGTTCCCCGGGACGCAACTTGCGTTCTGACGTTTATGAATTTCCTGTCACACTTCACGGTGCGCGAATTCGTGCGAAATTAACCGGGAAACCGGAAACGGGNTATCCCGGATTTCTTTTGCTCTTTTTTACCTCCTCATCGTGGCGTTCGCCTTTCCCCGGCGCACATTTTTCTCCTCGCGAGAGTTCTATAGGAACGCGACCCGTCACCGCGCGGCACCGCGTCGAGTGATATAGAAAGAGGAGTTTGAGGTCAGCGCAGTGGTCATAAATCTCGCCCCGGGTCCAGGGGGATCGTCTCAAATTCCAGATTGATCCCGTTTAAAAAGTTTGCCCGTAACAACGGGGCGGCGGCGGACAAGGAGCTCGCCGATTCCTCGCCCTGGCAACCTATTCAGATTCAGCACCCGTGACTCTAAACGACACTGCGCGCCGTTGACACTTTTACAGTGTCCTAATTCATCGGGTCGATGCGCCGGTAATTAGCCGGCATTATGCAACCAGATGAGTCGTCAAGTCTGAAGTTGGCCTCCAACCTGGTTCCCCGGGACCGCGACACGAGGAAAGGCTCGAAGGAGCTGGATCTTCGAATGAACTATGTGGGCGGGAACTCTCCAAGTTGCAATCCCGGGGATCCCGCTACAAGATTGATGGCACTCCCCCGGAAAATTTCCGCGAATCGTCGATACGCCCATCACGTCGCGATTCCCTGTCTGAATAAATATAAGCGACTGACAAATGGCTAGAACAATTAGGTCGGTTCTATTGAAACGCAAGACGTTGCAGATTGTAATGCTATTAAAAGAAATTATTATATCTTGAATGTTTTTGTTAAAGGGGAAAATTTTTACTTTTTTATGAAGAAATATAAATGAAACAATAAGAGAATTTTATAATTCTAACTAGTTGTGACTATAATACATGTTTTATGATGGATAATAAAAATGAACACATTTTTCATGGACTTTTATCAGAGATCAAGGTTCATACAACCGGAAATAACTAATAAATTGGAATTCGGTTCCAATGAAATTAATGATATCATCATATGCTGGAACCGAAATGACTAAATCCTTTTTGCGCTCTGAATAGGGCGTTCACGCGAAGCAGATAATTAAACGTTAATTGTTCATAACTGATAACAATAATTGTGAATATATCATTAAACTGTAATTAGCTGCGTGCATTACTAGTACCAGTGGTTAAAGCTAATTAAAATTCGTTTCATTGTGTCTGATGTTCCGTAATTCTGCAACAGCAATGCATAGGTAATTTCGGTACAAATCGTTGTGCCAGCGAGCCGAGATAAATCATTGCTCAAACAGAAACGTTAAGCGCGTAGCACGTTACGGATTAGCCTGAGCTTTAGCCTCTGCTAACGTTGTTCATAAATTGTCCTGGTATTCGACTCGGCGTCTTAATTATGACACTCACCCGGAAACTGTATCCCTCTTAGTACTAAATCACTAAATGATTTTCTGTTGTATTAAGGTTGTATGAACCCTGACGTAAAAACAATGACAAAGCATTAGGAAAAGGAAGTAGAATATAAATTTTATAGCAAAGTATAGATTTAGAATTGGCTAATATTAGTAATACTTCATACCAGTAAATTCAAGTCACCCTGAATAATAAAATTAAAGAAATAACATCTCTTCTTTCACTTCATTTACAAATATTATATTATATACATATTAATGCAGCAGAGAATACAAATTGAATATTATATGAAAGTTAGTAATATTTATAACTTTATGAAAAATATTTTCAGGATTAGAACATCGACCTAAGTTCATTTCTTCGTATTTGGTTTTCTTGTGTAAGAGGAAACTCGAGATATCGGAAATTCGATACAAAATTGAATTGGTTAATACTATATCGTAAAATAAACTTTATAATACTTAAGACTGAAGACAGAACATTCTGTCATGAGATATATTCTGCAGTGACATAATAAAACATCTTTTTATTGATTATTCGAAGCGAGTAATGTGATAACGATTTAACGACTTATTGTATTTAATTCAATAACTTGAGATTCTCGAACTCAGTCAGAAATTGGACAGGTTTCAAAAGTAAATAGAGGAAAGTCTTGACGGCGGTATAATCTAGAGGATCTTCCGGCAGAAAGTTTCCCCTCGAACTCGCAGTTAATGCGCCTTATCGAGTCGCTTCGATCCGACTAGCATCAAAATTTTCCTTCTATTTCAGTAATATAGTCATCCGCGTTCGGAACTTCTCCGAACTGTTCCAGCGAATTAGATAAAACTGTTGAAGTATAACAGAACGTGGCTTATCGCAGGTTCCCGGCGGATCTAATGGCATTAAAAGTGGGAACACGTCGATGCCTT
The DNA here is from genome assembly GCA_019453355.1 of Ceratina japonica. Classification (NCBI taxonomy): domain Eukaryota; kingdom Metazoa; phylum Arthropoda; class Insecta; order Hymenoptera; family Apidae; genus Ceratina; species Ceratina japonica. The sequence goes on from SMSR01008207.1 coordinate 55,280, forward strand.
CCTGATTCCGTAATCGTGGATACTGCTTAACAATTTCGAACACGTTTACCCAGCCGCGGGGAAGGTTTCTTGCAGCGAAAACAAAGTTCCCCGGGACGCAACTTGCGTTCTGACGTTTATGAATTTCCTGTCACACTTCACGGTGCGCGAATTCGTGCGAAATTAACCGGGAAACCGGAAACGGGCAGCGATAGAATCCGTGACGCGCGGCGAATGTTAAGAATTCGCCCTGCACCCTTCGTATCGGCGTAGCTCCCGCGGGCTACGTATCGAAAACGCGAAACACGATTCACTCCGGCGCGCGGCCGGCCCGCCGACGCACAATGCGGTTTCTCCATCGTGCTTAACGAGGAGGTATTACCTGTTTAGGTATTTTACGTTTGAGAATTACCGGCCGCCCGCGAAATTCCGCCGCTCGAATTCTACGAGGTAACGCCGAGTGGTTAAATATCCCGGGAAAATTTTGGCAGAGGTAGAAAATAGATGTTTGTCTTGCTCGCGGAATGGATAATCAGGTAGGCATTAACATAAATTTGAAATTCCGACGGAAAGAGATTCGGAAATAAAAAGATCGTACTACACGCGAATCAGTTTTTGCAATTTTTACTAACTAAACTTTTTCGATTATTGTTTTTACTATCCTTCGGTCTAGTCTACGGTGAAAAGTTAGATATTATATAATGTGTAGAATCTAGAGAGGGGAGAATCTGAAGGGAATTACGAATTAAAGTTGTTTGAGCCGTGAAATCTCTGTCAAAAGTTTGAAACGTAATATCATGGAGCTATGTCTGTTAATATAACATCTAGTACGTGTTAAAATTTTAGTGCTTTGTCATTGTTTTCCTGTAAAGCTCTATACAAACTTAATCGTGAAAATTGAATTCCGGTACATAATTCACTTAGAATTAGAGAATTAGCTCCACGGCTACGGAAGAAAGTGTAGATACTTTCCAATTCCCGTACATATTATCCCGAAGCACAATTGGTTCGGAACGATCGGATCCAGAAGGGGCAGTGCAATAATAACTTCGCCGAAAAAGGCTCTCGCCGGCGAAACGAGATTCGTCCGCGATGAGATTTTACGCGGAGACTCCGCGCCGTGTCCGGCGAGATTTTATCCGGAAACAGTTTCCGCCATGCAAATAGCAAGGCGATCGAATCAAGAGTAGTTACAGTGGCACGTCCTGCACTGGGTGCCCCAAGGG
>SMSR01008207.1:68696-100685 GCA_019453355.1 Ceratina japonica
CCGGTAACTCCGGCGCGCGACTCCATAGAATCGGCGGGGAAAATGGCATAACAAATGTCTATTAGATTGCGAGCATTCATTGCGGGTCGAATGAATTGGTATCGGACCAAAATTACCCTGAGCCCTGGCCGCCGTGATAATTTGCATTAATCGTTCCCTTGGCCACCGTCCAACCTCGGCTGGCGCGGATCGTCTCGAACGGGGCTGCCGCTGCGATTACGTCACGCGGGTTTGTGCATTCAGAGCCTTTCTTTATTTCCCGGCGCATCGTTCGCCGTCGGTGAATAGGCGAGGTCTCGTGGGCGAGCCGGGGCAATAGAGATCAAATATTTTTCAAAGCCATCGAGGGAGAGTGAGAGGCGGTCGCGGGGGCGGGTGGGCCGGCGGGGGGCTTAAGGACTAGCTTTCTCCAGATCATTGGGTGCTCGGGAGGTGTTTGTGAAAGGGTCGGTAAGCAAGCTGGGGTGGGGCTTCATCGATTTCTTACTCGTGGCCCAGTAACGCGTTTCGTACGTCCAACGTGACGCCGTTCAACGCATGGGAAAACAACTCCCCCGTCGGTCTTCCGTCCGACCGCTATCTGTCCTCGCAATTTCCCCGTCCGCCGATCGATAACCCTTCGAGGTCGTTAAAACTTTGCCCTTTCGTTTTTTCCCGTAAACCCACGTGGACTTTAAAACTGCTTCGAGTGCACTCGTGACACACTTGCGAACTTTGGGGATTATTATTATTCCGATATNACGTAAACCCACGTGGACTTTAAAACTGCTTCGATTGCACTCGTGACACACTTGCGAACTTTGGGGATTATTATTATTCCGATATTAACGAGCGCCAGCGCTTCGGAATATACAATGGGATACAGGAGAAGTGTGACAAACTTATGATACTGAATTGATGCAAATATAAACTTGAAGTTAAAACAAATAACTAGAAAAACTGGAGATAAAATTAATTAATGAATTCAACTTGAATTGAAAATGAATTTAATGATAAATTTAAATATAAGAAATAAGAGAAGAATGGAGTAACGAGAAATAGGAGTAATTAGGTACGTTTATTCCAGTTAAATGTCAGGGAGAATAAAAAAGTCTACGTCGCAAAATCGATGGACGGTAATGATCAGCCTATTAACGCTATTTTACTGATCGTAGAATGCATGGTAGAATTTCTACTTGAGAAGGGAAGGGCGCCTGTAAGAGGATCTGGGTACATTAAGATTAAAGAGCGAGATTAATCCAGTAGGAACTGTCATTAGACTATCACAGTGATTCTCAGAAACAAGAACGTTCTCCTAGTAATCGTGGTTATAACATCTACTATTATTTTAATGTATCCTTATTGTTACATGAATTGTTCAAAAATACACTATATTCATATCACAAGTTAAATTTAGGACAAAGAATGATTCAATTAGGATAAGAATTTGCTGCAAATTATTTCCAATTTTTCTACATCTCATAGAATCATGAAAATCTATTTAGAACAATAACAGATAAATGAACGAATTGAGAAATTGAAGAAATAATTCTTAATAACAGTGGAAATAATACCAGTCGAGTCTATCGTGTTTAATGTATCCTTATTGTTACATGAATTGTTTTAAAATACCCATATTCGTATCACAAGTTAAATTTAGGACAAAGAATGATTCAATTAGGATAAGAATTTGCTGCAAATTGTTTCCAATTTTTCTATATCTCATGACAATCATAAAAGTCTATCTGGGACAATAACAGATACATGAACGAATTGAGAAATTGAAGAAATAATTCTTAATAACAGTGGAAATAATCCCAGTCGAGTCTATCGTGTGTTATTTGTGCGAACGAAGATTCGATTTTCAATGGTACCCAGTTTCAAGGATGTTTACGACGCCGTAATTCCATAATTCGGGTACCGATGTCGCAACGATATTAGCGCGCGTTCGCAAATTCCATTCTCGTACGTTGAATGCAGCGGCACGGCGGCGGCGGCGGTGGCGGCGGAGAGGCGGTCTACAAACAAAATTTGCAAATGTCCTGGTAAAATATGCGGCAGCCGAAATCGAGCTTCGCCGGCTCGTTCATCGCGCCCAACATTTGAATAACCGGTATGATTTATGCGGCAAACTTTCCAAAAAGCAGCCATGATCCCCTGCTTGTCTGTCGCGTCGTTGAAATAACCCGCAAACGGTACGCGAGGAAAAACGGAAAATTGTCGCCAGCGCGCGCGCGCGCGCCTCGCCGTTCACCGTGATCAAGTTTTCGGCAAACAGAATGTGGATGGAACTATCCGCATCCACGCGGCTCGGGGATTAAAGGGGGATGATGTCATGCGGATAGCCCGGATCCTAATCTGACTAATTGCACGCGTATAAAATTCCATTCAGTACATGCAACACAGAGAATAATGAAATATCGCTGCACGATTATTACAAAAAGGGAAACAATAATTCTTCCTGAATATGCAATTGTGCATAATAAAAAAAATTCCAGTATTTTTTAATTTGAATAATGATAAAACGCTTTTATACGTCCGATGCTTTTCGGGGGAATTTATAATTCTGTTAATCTGAAATGAATTTTTTTCATGTGAGCAATACGAGCAATATAAGCGCAACGAAGAAATATTTATACGCGGGAACATATTTCATTGATAGGACGACAGTTCACGAGTGCGTGATTTCGTTCGCTGTGTATTTTTCTGATGAAATGAGAATTCAAAAACTTAGAATAATCCCCGCTGAGGCAGATATTATCTCGTGATGGCACGGCCACATCCGCTATTTGTTCAACAAATAATAAAAACGAATCCGCGGTTTTGCGGGAATTTATCTTAAAATGCAGCACGGTTAGCGGAGCATAAACTTGGAGATAAATTTTATTACAGCTGATATTTCATTTTTTCACCGCGAAGAATTTCGCCGTCATTTATATTTTTCAAACGCCGGTCGCAAATTAAATAAAGGCGCAATATTATATTTGCTTTTCATTTCTCCAAATTATTTGTACAAATACTATTTATATTTTGATTATTTATGTTACGTAACGATTATTTAAGTTACGTAAGGAAGTAGCAGACGATGAAACAAGCAGTGTTCCGTGTCTGAATGAGTACCGACCTATTCTCCTGGAACATACAACGCGCGTTAATAGCGTGATATCGTTAGCGTGCGGTTCGGCAATAGATTCGCAAGGATTCGCAAACCGCAGCTGAATGGCCCAACTGTTCTCAGTATTCTGATTCCAAATAAATCCAGAAGGACTTCCTCTGCGAATAGAATTCTAGAGACCATGTAATAGAGGATCCAACATATTAGTATCATAAAATATTTCTATACCTTCGTACTTATAAGTAAAAAAATTATTTTTTGTCGTTATTAATAAACTAGAAAAAAATCCAGGACTTCCTCTGTAATGGAAATAGAATTCTAAAGGCTACATAATAGAAGATTCAGTATATTAGTATCATAAAATATCTGAATACGTTCGTACTTATAACTATGGAGAATTATTTTTTTCCATTACCCACAAACCAAAAATAAATCTGGATAAATGCGAATTCGATTTAAAATGTATTACATCTACTTCCTCGTTCACTATGCTATTTCTTTACCTTGCAACGTTACATACATGGAAATAAAAATCTTTGTAAGCAAGTTAAGAAAGGTTCTCTCAGCTCAAAGTATTCATATTTCTGCATGCTGACGTCCCTTCGAAGGTATGCATCAATTCTCATGCACCATTTTTAAAGCTCTATAAAGAACATGGAAAAATGAAAATAAAATTTATAATACAACTTAACTCACTTAAAAAAATAATATTATATTTCTGACTCAACATGTGATCAAAGAATAGCCTTGAATTTCATTCAAGCAATTAATAAATAGAAGTCTAATGACTGTGTATTTCTGGGACGCGTCTTCGTTTAACTGACGAGCGGTTCGCGTTCGGTCATTAATGAAGCAGCGGTATGAGCTGTAAATTTCATGAGAGCTCGTAAGTCTTTTTAAATATCCGCGGCAGCGGATAGATAGTCGCGTAGCGCGTCAACCGTTTAGCCATCCGCCGTATGGATTGCCGTGCCGTTAAAAGTTAACGCGGCCTCCGGCCCCCGTCGCCGCCCCCGTAAATTTCAAATTGCTTGCACGGCATGAGTGGCGAATTTATTTCGCGCCGGCCGCGGCATATTTACTGAAAATCGCGAAAATCGAAAGAGGAAAAGATTTCAGCGATAATAATTTGCATAAACTCGTTCCGATTATGAGAAATTTTTAATTTCAATTAGAGACTTTGAGTACCGGAGCTGATCGCTTTTACTTATTCATCTTCCTATAATATTTATGTTTCTTTATAAAATATTTTGTATTATAATTTTATGTTTCGTCTTCAAATAGACTTTAATCTCTTACTTTTTTATGTACCTTGGTGGAATTTCCTGGTCTAATCTGATTAAACGATGGAATAAAACTTGGAAATATTGTAATAATTTAATTTGTGGCGTAGCAGTTTATATCGCGGTGTACGCGGAATGTTGCGCTCTTTTAACTTTTAACCACCACGCGTTTAAGTGTTACTTATTATCGCGGTAGTTGCATAGTGTGATTAAAATAATCCGGGCCACCGGTGCTGCTCTAATATTCCGTGGATAACGTTGGATATACACGGTAGTTGGTCATTACGCGCTCTTTTGACGTTTAATTACTCCAGCTAAGTGTTAACTATTACCGCAGGTATTGGATAAATTTTAATACGTAATTTGACGGCACATCCTAATATCCCGTGGATTAAAGCCATCTAAACACGAAAATTATTCAAAAGAATTGAATTTCGAATTTTTGTTATATTCTATTTTATTTTCTATTGGTTTAAATTTCGTCTGTATTTAAAAAGCCGAGGAAAGATGGATTAATATCCGGTTTAAAGTGTATTGCATTTCTCCTGAAGATTGCTACTTGCTTGGTTGCCTCTTTCGAGTTTTCTCGTTTGCAGTTCGGTCTTGGATTACAGAATTTCATGTAGCAGCACACACGGTTTCTTTTTCCACATCATTAAGCAGATACTCCGGCGGAACTTACGAGTAACTGAAATGTGTGCAGTAAAAAAGAGTCTAACTAAGTGGATACTAAACCCGAAACCAACTACGTCCAAGTTACCTCAAACTGCAGATGGAAAGTCAAACAAAATAGTTTACGATGCCAGCCAAGATTAAATAGAGCACGCGAACCTGCCACCGAATGAACAAATTCATATCGGCATAAAAATCAGAAGAATGCAAACGCGTTTCATAAAACTGTGATGCATTTAATTAAAATTTTCTAGAAGAAAAAAAAGGGAGATTCTGGTTGGAAACGAAAGATGCAATCGAGTCTTGTTCGGAAGGGAAAAAACGGCCGGAACATTTGTCAAGTGTCAACCCTTGATCCGAGTGCCTAGGGACCATTAAAAGCTCATTTATTCCCCGACGGATAACTAATCGATGTTGAAGGCAAGCGGAATTGCCAGGCCGCGACTCAATGCTCCTCGGCCTCCCCCGTTTTCTTAATTCACCGACTTTCCGCTACTTCGAATGTTTAATCTCGGATAGGGGCTGCGATAAATTACTGGTTTTTGTCCGGCGACTTCAAAGAGCGTCGCAAATTTTCATGCTCGCTTTCATGAATATGTGAACACGTTCCGATAACAGCAGCCATCTTCTATTCACGCGGAACGCTATCGAATTCGAGCGAGAAATCCGGATATTGCACGCGTACAAGCATCCGTGTCTCTTGGCCTCTCTCTCTCTCTCTCTCTCTCCGTCCTCGGCTTTCCGCCGGCGTCTCTGGCATCCCCTTCGGCTCTGGTTAGCAATAAATCGTCGAAAGCCGCGCATTAAGAATTACGGTCGAGCGAAACTGGGTCGCGAATCAATCGAGGGAAGAAAACCGTCGAATTGTTGCGGCGGACTCGGCGGGCTTGGTTTTATCCCGCTGGAAAGAGTAATCGCTGCGGAAGGGCCTAGCAGCATAATTAATTCCTCGGCCCGGCCGCTCTCCGCCTCCTCCGCCCGCGCCGTCCTCCCGGCCCCTATGTAAACGTTATCTTGTTCCTCTGTTTTTTCAACGCCGGTGTACCTTCGGTCCTACAGCCGGAAATTAATTTGATGAAAGGGTTTGGACGGAAGGATGAATAACATTCGAAAATAGGAGGAACAAAAAACCATTCGACAATCCAGTGTTCCATAGATTTTTTGTCAATAGTATACGCCTACCTCGGGGCGAAAACGCGTTTCTCGTTATCCCACATGGTTTTTGTCCCGGCTGTCTTGTTATTCTTTATATCCTGCCTCGACGTGATTATTCTTTTTATTCTCGAAATCCACGGGAAAAATGAAAGGTTGCGTTTGATGAATGCAGTCCGTTTGTTCGGGCCGTGTTTTTATTCAAATCGATGCAGATAGGGAACGCGACGATTTTTCAACGCAAACATAAGATTATTTAAATGCAACCTGGCTGAATGTTAACATTATTGCTATGTTGGTGTTTTTAATAAAATATTCGACAAATCGAAGCATTTTTTATTTACAATACTAATAGCAAAATATTTTTGTAATATTTGAATTACTAATAACAATGTTAAAAATGTTGCTGTGTAGATTGTACAATTTTTTAATAAACAAAATTCAAAAGTCGTACAGAAGTAGAAAAACTATAAAATATAAAAATAGCTAAATACGTCAAATATTTAATGATTTGTTTTAAAACACGAATGGGCGGAAAGACTTTGGGGAGTATAGTTATCGAGAATGGTGATGAAATGCAGGGGCAGCATATCCTGATTGTTCGGCCTCTTTCACTGCAATCGCGTTGCCCTTCGAATGCATTCGTCACACGAGGGTTGTTCAAAATTCGTGGAATTAACGGCTTTGCGCCTCGTTGAAATGACGACCGCCACAGCCACAGTTTCTGCGACAGATTTTGCCCATGAACATGCCATACATTTAGGTTCAATACTCAAAACTACTATTTTTACGTATAAATGAATAAAAGTAAATTGTCAGTTTTTAAAAGCATTAATGAGCTAAAGAATTTATTCAACAGCTTTCATATTAAGTTACGAAACGGAATTCTGAAATGATGTATCAGTCGTTCTCTCCTCGTAATAACAGTATCAGAGAGTACGAAATTTATTTAATATTCTGAGATGTACGAGGTGCATTAAATTCCAACTTGAAATGAGAATTTCTCAAAGAAATTCCAACCTATTTCGCCTTCTCGCACAAGTGGCTCTTCACGCTCCGTGATTCCGACCCTCGATTTCTGTCAAATCGATCTTCCAATATTTCAAAATTCCACTGTCACTCTATACGGGTCATTTGACATAAGAGCGAAAGCAAAACGGTTTTACAAAAAACTTAGTTTTAGCACAGAAGTTATAGATTGCCACACAATTTTATTCGTATTTAGATACTGTTTACCTTATTCATTTATTATAAATGAAATAATATTTGACGAAATTAGGATGTCAATATTTGTTTAAAATATTATTATTATTTGGTTTGCATTAACTGTTTCAATAAATCGCTTTTCATCGCAATATTTTTTTAAAATAAATTGTTGTTTTTACATTGACACAGCCAATTAAATTAACTCTTATCCTCAAATCATAATTTTTGTACTGTTTTCTAATTTACTATAAATTGTATTAGATACGAACTATTCATGTGTAATACTTAGAATTAGCTATCATGGAAACTGTAAATTAACTTAATCAGTTGGGTATTTGTCGAGCAACGCGAATCAAGGGAAGCTGAAATCCCGCAAGATACGGCGAGGCAAATTGCCAACAGCAATAGCGTTGCATCCTGGTAAATCGACGCAGTAATTCGTCTTAATAATTCGCTTATTAGCCGGGCACTAATATTTCGGATACATCGTGTCATTTCCGTTGATTACGCGGCATCCAGCTACAGCCACGTGTGTACATCCTCTCTAGAAATGCGCGCTCGAATTTTCATCATCATCGACAATCACAGAAATTTTGGTATCCGTTATTAAACAGCTTTTAACATTTGGAAAATTTTCTCGACTTATACAGAATGTCTAAAAAGTTTGAGACCAAAAATGGATGGAAAAAGTTCGTATGAATTTATGACCGAAAATGATTTATTTGACATTTCTGAAATGCAAGATGAAAAAATGAATTTGATAATTGTATGATAACTTAATTGTAATAGTCTTGACTTCCTTTAACCGGTTTATGTGAATGATCGATACCCAGTTTCTCAAATTTCCCGGCGTCAAGCAAATAAATTACCGAACATGAATTTTCCATTAAATTAGCTGCATAAATTAGCCGTGAAATATTAAGTTCCGTAAACGAGTCGACAACGCCTCACCATCCATTCTTACTCAAATTAAAATCAACAAGCAGTAGATAAATTTCGTTCTTCTCTCGTCGAAACAGTTACTATTTTCTTAAAAAATGAATCGACATTCATATTCTGGGACTATTTCCGGTGTAGGAAATAATTAAGAGAGAGAACAAATGTAAATGCGCCCGGGAATCTCTTACATAGCACGGTAGCACTGGGGCGCAGCCTTTATTCTTGTTCGTTGAGAAACCGCTGGCTCCAAGTGGTAACTGCGCTCCCTAACATGAATATTAAGTCGGTGCTCGTTTTTATTTGTAATTCAAACGCAACAACAGGCAGAAAAGTGGAGGAGCTCGGTCTGCCAAAAGGCAACCGTTGCCGTGCAATATACATGGAAATTACTCGTGAATTTTCAAGCTGTAAACATCATCCGGTCCCGCGATTCTTCCCACCGACTGGGAATTAACTTACCCCACGGCGAGAAGTTTCTTACATTATACTGATTTATTATTGGAAGATATGGATTGGTCTTAGAAATAAATATTCTAAATTCTTTCTGTGAGACGGCGGGTTGAATTTACATTTTGCGAGGGGACGTGCACGTATCGGAAAATCTTCGAGCCTCGCACAGGCATTGTCTGAGACCCACGTGTATTCATCCGACTTTTCATAAAGCTGGGAGTGGAGATTTATGACGCCTGGAACCTTTTGTCTGTTGCAGTGACGAAATTCATCCGTATTGGAATAGCCGACAAGAACGACAATCCGCCTTACTTTGACAAAGGCCTCTACGAGGCTGAGGTAGACGAAAATGAGGATATCCAGCATACGGTCCTCACTGTCACCGCCAAAGACCATGACGAGTGTGAGTAAACAACCGAATGTTTATTAATTTTTTCAAATTCAATTTTTATTTAAAGAGGTTCATCTGGTACATAGCAAGTCAAATGCAAGTTATAGAAAAGGGGAGCTTGCTTGACTAGCATACATGTTAATAACGGAGGTTATCTATTGCTGAAAGATGCACATTTCGTTTGTTGTGTTTATATATTTCTCGATTCATAGTCACCCAATCTACCTAAATTTGCAATTAAAATATTCGTTAAATGTTTCCCTTTAATATGATATAAGTTTCATTCGAAACTGTCTGTCAATACCTAATAAATTAGCGATAGAAGTCTGGGAAATCACTCTTTTCCATATGACTACATGTAAAATTGTAAAAAATATTTATATTAATATCTCATCATTAAGGTATCCAAATGACTTAAAAATTCTTTTGAGGTATTCTGATATACTGTTATAGATTATCAAATTTTTTTTGGAGATCTATCTGTTAATTCCTTAACCGGATGAACCTCCTTAAAAATGGACTAAAATTCACACAAAATATATATGATGGAAGTCGTATACCGAGCAAAATTTGTCACGTCCAAACAGAACGTATTCCAAAGCAGATATCGAGGTACCACTGTACCTTTTATCGAAACGAAGCGAGTGAACTCGTTATTAATTTGTCTATAGCTGAACATTCATTTCTGCAATTAACGGGTAGCAGATAAATCTCGTTAAACTTGTAGCAGGGATCAGTCGCCGGTGGTAAATACGCCGGTAAACGAAGTTATCGCCCGGGCGAAGGAAGCGAGAAAATAATTTGAACCCCGTTAAGGGTGTAACTTCTGTTAGTTCGGGAGCCAAACTTCGAATCATATGTCTCGTCCTTATTCCCGGTAATGATTTTATACTTTGCCACGAAGTTCGGTATCCTTAACCCCGCTAACAAGTTCCGCGGAAATCCATCTGCCTCTTCACGGCTCTCGAAGACACATAAACTGCTTACCAAAGTTCAAATGCCAGATGGCGAGTGACGGGAGCGAGTGAAACATATTTATGAACCGTATCGCCCGCGGGCTTATCAAGTTGTAATGATATTCGCCTAAAGATTCCCATCCGTCGTTACTTTTTTACGAAAGGAACTGAGGGGAAAATTATATACATATATATAGTTTCTCGTGATCGAACGTTCCTCGTCTCCCGGGAAATTTTCACCGAGGAAATTTATAGCACGGTTTAATGAATCTCCCGGTTAGAATACAAAAATCCCGGAAGTTGGTTGTAATAAGAAGGAAGGATCTGCAATAAAGTGACATTTCCTTGCTATCTATCAAACTTCTTTTTAATTATCAGAATTGATTACCTATTTCTAATCGAAAGAACGAAAAGATTTCAAGTACTACTTATTGAGCTGCGGAACGCAGTTGCCTCGGAGTTGCGTCTGAACGGATCTTGTCCATTTTGCAGCCTCGCGTATTCGATACGAGATTACAAGCGGTAACATAGGCGGTGCATTCGCCGTGAAGAATATGACTGGCGCCATTTACGTCGCGGGTGCATTAGATTACGAGACAAGGAAAAGGGTTAGTGCACGATGGATATTATACTGCGACAAACACTGACAGCGGCTTGAAAAGAAGGTCGCCGGAGGGAAGTGGATGAAGAGAGGGAGACAGAGGGATGGGAAGCGCATACGCGTCCACGGTTAATCCTTTTAACCGCGTTCACGGTGCCACGTTTTATTACTTGCGACCCAATAAAAACCGTGAAATGGTAGCGAAAAGTTTTCGCGGTTATTGCGCGCGTCCCCGCGCCATCCACTCGTTTGTCATCGTTTCAATGTGTCTTCCGTTTTAACGCGTGGCCGGCGTGTCATTCGGATCGGGCTTTTCATAAATTCCTTCGTGAAATCACGTCACTTCGGTTTTGTTGTTAGCTACACGCACGAATCAATTGCTCCTGTCCCAGTTCCAGTTCCGCGCTTTATCACCGCGACGTGTTTCTTTACAAAATCGGACAAATTATTCCGTTTCGAAACGGGTTCGCGTTTTACTTTTTTAAATTCGTTCATTAAAACGACTGGTTCATTATCATTCGTAGACCCCGTACTCCGTCTTCAATTATATTCAGCCCGCTATTTTTACAGCTCTCATTAAAAGAAAGTACCCGTAGCCGGTGATACGAACTTTCGCTTCGCTCGGGAGCTTTTCAATTTTATTTGCAAATTCTATTCCTTCCGGGGCGAAACGTCCGAGAACGAGTTCCGCTGTCAGTGTCGCGACTGAAACAATCTGCATCTGCTATTGCCCACGTGTGACCTTTCAGTACGAGCTTCGTTTGACCGCGNAACCCGTAGCCGGTGATACGAACTTTCGCTTCGCTCGGGAGCTTTTCAATTTTATTTGAAAATTCTATTCCTTCCGGGGCGAAACGTCCGAGAACGAGTTCCGCTGTCAGTGTCGCGACTGAAACAATCTGCGTCTGCTATTGCCCACGTGTGACCTTTCAGTACGAGCTTCGTTTGACCGCGTCTGATAACCTGAAAGAGAATCACACTACTGTCGTGATACACGTGAAGGACGTGAACGACAACCCGCCTGTCTTCGAGCGACCAAATTACAGGACCCAAATCACCGAGGAAGATGACAGGACGTTGCCCAAACGCGTACTTGGGGTAGCTATTCCTTCTGTTTTAATCCAGAGACGCAGTCGATTATCCGTCGCCGATGCGATTAATTCGTGTCGCTAATTTTAGGTGTTGGCGACCGACGGCGATAAGGACAGGAAACAGGATATCGTCTACTTTTTGACCGGCCAAGGCATCGACCCCGACAACCCGGCGAACAGCAAATTCGATATCAACCGCACCAGCGGAGAAATCTACGTTCTAAAGGTTCGCCCCGCTCGCCAACTTTTTTAATCACCTTCTCGCCGTCAGCGATTTAAATTTTTGAGTGTTCTAAGAATTTCCGGATCAATCTCCGTTGATTAATGGCATCAGGCTCTCGGCTGAAACATCTTTATTCATCCTTACGTCTAATTCCGCCGTTAGTCCGTTTTCATCAAAAATTTCATTAATCTTGCAAATCCTTTAATTAAGGAATGTTAAAGCCCAGTTTCATTGAACATTTAAAACTGACGGGATGAGATAGTATTACACTGCCGTCGTTGTAACTCTTAATCCGGAGGCTAGAAAATACGTTTCACCCGTAAAGGGGGAAGCGCACGGAATCGTCGAGGGCCCGAGTAGCCGCGGTTCCTTGCTTTATTAAATTTGTCTCGCATCCTAAGTCACTTAATGCGGTAATCCCGGCGTTTTTTCACAGCCGCTGGATAGGGATCAGCCCAACGGCAGGCCGCAGTGGCGATTCACCGTGTTCGCCCAAGATGAAGGCGGCGACGGTCTCGTCGGCTACGCGGACGTCCAGGTGAACCTGAAGGACATCAACGACAACCCCCCGTTGTTCCCTCAAGGAGTTTACTACGGGAACGTGACAGAAAATGGAACGGCAGGTAACGTTACATCAGTACTTCTGTTCTCACTTCAGAATTTGTCGAATTTGATAATGACATCATGTTTTGCTTAATGGAAATGAATGTTTCTCTCAGGAATGGTTGTGANTAATGATATCATGTTTTGCTTAATGGAAATGAATGTTTCTCTCAGGAATGGTTGTGATGACGATGACGGCCGTCGATTACGACGACCCGAGCGAGGGCACAAATGCTAAACTGGTTTATTCCATTGAGAAGAATGTGATCGAGGAGGAAACCGGTTCGCCGATCTTTGAGATCGAAGCGGATACCGGAGTGATAAAGACGGCGGTGTGCTGTTTGGACAGAGAACGCACGCCAGATTATTCTATACAAGTGGTAGCGATGGATGGAGGGGGGTTAAAGGGTAAGGGAATAATACAAATGAAGAAACAAATAAACAATCGTTATTTTATTTTATTTTTTTTAATATTCAGGGACGGGGACGGCTTCTATACGAGTGAAAGACATAAACGACATGCCTCCACAATTCACGAAGGATGAATGGTTCACCGAAGTGGATGAGACTGAAGGTCCTGACTTACCGGAGATGCCGATTCTCACCGTCACTGTACATGACGAAGACGAGACCAATAAATTCCAATATAAGGTATTTTCCACCTAATGTATAAAAAAAACGAATCGTGTATTGTGTAAAAAATTCCGAACTGAACTAAACATCGAACTGCAATTACAGGTGATCGAAAATAGCGGCTATGGCGCCGACAAATTCACCATGGTGAGAAATAACGACGGTACGGGATCTCTGAAAATCGTGCAGTCGTTGGACTACGAGGACCAATTGCAGAGCAACGGGTTTAGGTTTAGGATACAAGTGAACGATAAGGTATACCATTAATTAAATTTATAAGATTTTAATTCAATATCTCTAGTCCCGACGTTCGACTGACTGTTCTTATTAATTTCCAGGGTGAAGACAACGACAACGATAAATATCACGTAGCTTATTCTTGGGTAGTCGTGAAGCTCCGCGACATAAACGATAATCAACCTCAGTTCGATAAACCGAATATCGAGGCAACCGTACCGGAAAGCGCGCTCGTCGGTAGCAGCCTCGAGACGTTCGCGGCCACCGATCCTGACCAGGGCGGCAAGAGCAAAGTGTTCTACTCGATAGACCGAACCTCCGATCGCAAAAGGCAATTCTCGATTAACGAGAATGGCACTGTGTCGATCCAGAGAAGCCTCGACCGAGAGGAAACTCCGAGACACCAGGTAAATCATCTTCACTCATTAATTCCACATTTTTATAATTTTTATTTATTTCTCTAATATATTTTGACACCAAAAATCTGCTTGTAGGTGAAAATCTTGGCCATCGACGACGGAATCCCACCGAAGACCGCGACAGCCACGCTGACGGTGATCGTGCAGGACATAAACGACAATCCTCCGCGATTCCTGAAGGATTACCGACCGGTGCTGCCGGAGCACTCGCAACAGAAGAAAGTGGTCGAGATTCTGGCGACGGACGACGACGATCGATCGAAGACCAACGGGCCGCCGTTCACGTTCAGAATGGACCCGAAGGCGGACGATGTGATTCGTGCCAGTTTCAAAGTTGAGAGCGATAGCAGTAAGTCTCCGGCCAGCCCCATTATACGTGGCCCCACGGGAGGGGCGCGTTGTTAGCCGCAGTTCGATATTTGTCGCTAACAAACGTCGGCTTTTTGTTCTGCTGCAGAGGGGGCGAACGGGGACGGTATGGCCATTGTCTCGTCGTTACTGTCGTTTAATAGGGAGCAACAAAAGGAGTACTTGATACCGATCGTTATCAAAGACGCCGGCACCCCCTCGATGACTGGTACCAGCACCCTCACCGTCATTATCGGCGACATTAACGATAACAAGATGCAGCCCGGGTCGAAAGATATTTTCGTATACAATTACGCGGTACGTATTCCTACCCTCTATCCAGTTCATTCTACAAAATAAAACCTTAGAACTTAGTTTTATTTCGAAGATGCATTATGAACGATTCAGCATAATTCTGTTTGTCTTAAATCAGGGACAATCGCCGGATACGGAGATAGGGAGAGTTTACGTTTACGACTTGGACGATTGGGACCTGCCAGATAAGAAATTTTATTGGGAACACACTCAGTTGGAGCCCACTCAGTTCCGATTAGACGAGGACACCGGCATGATTTATATGAAAACGGGTACACACGACGGGAGGTATCATCTGCGCTTCAAAGTGTACGATCGGAAGCACACACAGACGGACGTGCCAGCGAACGTGACTGTCACCGTGAAGACAATCCCTCACGAAGCCGTATTAAATTCCGGTTCGGTACGAATATCCGGTATAACAGACGAGGACTTCATCCGCGTGTGGGATTACAAGGTAAGTAACTTGTTTAATTGATTAATATTTCTCTGGATTGATCGACAGATTTAACGCCTCGCCCGTTTTCAGTCGCAGACTTTATCGCGGAGTAAGGCGGAGTTATTTAGGGACAAGTTGTCGCATCTGTTGAATATCGACAGAGACAACGTGGACGTGTTCAGCGTGCAATTGCGTAGAATGCATCCCCCACTGACGGACGTCAGATTCGCCGCTCACGGGTCAACGTACTACAAACCAGTCAGGTTAAACGGAATCGTGCTGATGCATCGCGAGGAGGTAAGTAGACTTTAAACAGCTTCGAAGTCAGAACGGTTCCTTTATATGCATCGAATTGTATTTGGATTAGATTGAGAAAGAGGTCGGTATTAACATAACGATGGTCGGGATCGACGAGTGTTATTACGAGAACGAGGTGTGCGAGGGCAGTTGCACGAACACTTTGGACATAAGCAGTTTACCGTACATGGTGAACGCGAACAAAACTGCCCTGGTTGGCGTCCGGGTCGACGTAATCGCTGAGTGCACTTGCGGAGCTCGGAACTTCAGTAAAGGAGAATCGTGCAGAAGCAGCCCTTGTTACAACGGCGGTCGCTGCGTGGAGGGTCGCTTTGGATTATCGTAAGCATCGCGATTGCGTAAAATCTTGCGAGATTGTTTATAAAATGTTTTTTTTAATTTGTAGGTGTCAGTGTCCAGCTGGTTATAACGGGCCGAGGTGTCAACAGACGGCGAGGAGTTTCCGTGGTAATGGATGGGCTTGGTATCCCGCTTTGGAAATGTGCGACAACAGCCATTTGAGCTTCGAATTTATTACCAAGAAACCTGACGGCTTACTTTTGTACAACGGGCCTATCGTTCCTCCCGAAGCTGACGAAATTATGGTTTCTGGTAAGTACATAAGTACTTATCGATTAAATGTAAATAAATATAATTGGGTTTTGAGTAATCTTGTGTACGATGTAATTACGTTTACAGACTTTATATCCGTTGAATTGGAACGTGGAATACCTCGACTGCTGATAGACTTCGGTTCTGGCACTTTGGAGCTGAAAGTGAAGCCGAAGAGATCTCTGGACGACGGAGAATGGCACAGATTGGACATCTTCTGGAACACGGAAGTCTGAATTATTTTATATTTCCTTATATTCACGTGTTCTTGAAGAAACGATATTTTTGTTATTTATGCAACCATAATTTTCTTCCACAGACCGTGAAACTGATCATCGACTATTGTAAATCGGCGGACATCTCTGAACCGGAAGACGGCACGCCTCCAGACTTCAACGACACGAGTTGCCAAGCTCAGGGCACGATACCGCCGTTCAACGAGTATCTGAACGTGAACGCGCCCCTTCAGATCGGTGGTTTATACGTCGAGCAGTTCGACCCGACTCACTACAAATGGAAG
Organism: Ceratina japonica; assembly: GCA_019453355.1. Classification (NCBI taxonomy): domain Eukaryota; kingdom Metazoa; phylum Arthropoda; class Insecta; order Hymenoptera; family Apidae; genus Ceratina; species Ceratina japonica. The sequence goes on from SMSR01008207.1 coordinate 85,178, forward strand.
CACATGCCAGTTGGCAAAGGTTTCGACGGTTGCATCAAGAATCTGTTCCACAACAGCAAGCTTTACGACTTGGCTCATCCGGGGCTGTCGAGGAACAGCGTGGCCGGCTGCCCGCAGACCGAGGAGATTTGCAANAGAATTATTTTACATTTCCTTATATTCACGTATTCTTGAAGAAACAATATTTTTGTTATTCATGCAACCATAATTTTCTTCCATAGACCGTGAAACTGATCATCGACTATTGTAAATCGGCGGACATCTCTGAACCGGAAGACGGCACGCCTCCAGACTTCAACGACACGAGTTGCCAAGCTCAGGGCACGATACCGCCGTTCAACGAGTATCTGAACGTGAACGCGCCCCTTCAGATCGGTGGTTTATACGTCGAGCAGTTCGACCCGACTCACTACAAATGGAAGCACATGCCAGTTGGCAAAGGTTTCGACGGTTGCATCAAGAATCTGTTCCACAACAGCAAGCTTTACGACTTGGCTCATCCGGGGCTGTCGAGGAACAGCGTGGCCGGCTGCCCGCAGACCGAGGAGATTTGCAACAACCAGGAATCGACCTTCCGCTGCTGGGAACACGGCGCCTGTGTAGGAAGCTTCACCGAGGCCAGGTGCCAGTGCAACCCGGGCTGGACCGGTCCAGGATGCATGACGCCCACTATACCGAGCACCTTCAGGCCGCAGAGTTACGTAAAATACGCGTTGTCCTTCGACCCGGACAGATACTCCACCCAAGTGCAATTGAGATTCCGCACGCGGGAGAGGCACGGCGAATTGTTCAGAGTCAGCGATCAGCACAACAGGGAATACGCCATCCTCGAGGTGAGAATTTATTTATCACAAAATTTCTTGTTTTACATTGATTTTAATTTACTTTCATAAAAATATGTCAAACTGATGGAACGATTGTTTGATTTTCAGATCAAGGACAGCAAACTGCATTTCCGGTACAATTTGAACAGCTTGAGAACCGAGGAACGAGACATATGGCTGACGGCGATATCAGTCGACGATGGACAGTGGCACACGGTCAGAGTGTCGAGATACGGGTCAGCTGCGACCTTGGAACTTGACGGTGGCGAAGGAAGAAGATTCAACGAGACCTTCTCTTTCCAAGGACATCAGTGGTTGCTGGTTGATAAACAGGAGGGTGTCTTCGCTGGTGGCAAGGCTGAGTATACTGGAGTTCGTACGTTCGAAGTTTACGCAGATTACGAGAAGGGTAAGATTTATTATGATTATATATCGAAGCTCGTTCATTTTTGTCAATAAATATTAGGAAGTTAATTTAAGAATAAGACTAGAGATCTAAAATGATTTTTCGTTTAAAAAGGATGTCTCGACGACATAAGACTCGAAGGAAAACATCTTCCACTACCACCAGCTATGAATGGAACGCAATGGGGTCAGGCAACCATGGCAAGNTAAACAGGAGGGTGTCTTCGCTGGTGGCAAGGCTGAGTATACTGGAGTTCGTACGTTCGAAGTTTACGCAGATTACGAGAAGGGTAAGATTTATTATGATTATATATCGAAGCTCGTTCATTTTTGTAAATAAATATTAGGAAGTTAATTTAAGAATAAGACTAGAGATCTAAAATGATTTTTCGTTTAAAAAGGATGTCTCGACGACATAAGACTCGAAGGAAAACATCTTCCACTACCACCAGCTATGAATGGAACGCAATGGGGTCAGGCAACCATGGCAAGNAAACTTCATGAGTGAAAAAAAAACACAAAAAAAAGAAAAAAAGAAAATGAAATGAAATGAAATGAAATGACGGCTATGAGAAAGATAAATAGAAGTTATTATATTAAGATAAATGCTTATATCTAGACACAAGGAAATTAATTAAATAAAATATCTATGGACATTTAACAGTAAAATTGTAACTTGTTATGTTGCAGTTCTTGTCCTAGTATTTGTTGTCTACAATAGAAGAAGGGAGTCGCATATTAAGTATCCTGGTCCCGACGACGACGTAAGGGAGAATATTATTAATTACGACGACGAGGGCGGCGGAGAAGATGACATGACCGCGTTCGACATTACCCCGCTTCAAATTCCTATCGGTGGTCCGATACCAGAAATGGGTGGGAAGTTACCGCCATGTAAAGTACCCTGTAAGTCATCTTTCCTTAATTCGTCTCGATACTATAAATTATAGTTATAAACATATTCGTGATTGCTATCATAATTCAAGTTACTCTTGTCATACAATATTTAATGATAAACCTCTGGCGTCATAGGATGTAACTATTGTTCATTATATAGATCATTAGTCATATGTGCCTTAAATCAGCCATAAAACAAAGATTGTAAAAGGATTTTTATAATCGTCATTAATAAAGTCGATCGTAAATAATACGTTTCAGACACGCTGGGGCCGGAACCGAACGTGGGTATCTTCATCGAAGACCATAAAAAGAGAGCTGACAGCGATCCGAACGCACCACCGTTCGACGATCTACGAAATTACGCGTACGAGGGTGGCGGAAGCATCGCAGGCTCGTTGTCATCCNAGCGTTCGACATTACCCCGCTTCAAATTCCTATCGGTGGTCCGATACCAGAAATGGGTGGGAAGTTACCGCCATGTAAAGTACCCTGTAAGTCATTCATTCCTTAATTTGTTTAGATACTATAACTCGATTGTTATAAACATATTCATGATTGCTATTGTGTTTTAAGTTACTCTTGTAATATAATATTTATTGATAAACCTCTGGCGTCATAGGATGTAACTCTTGTTCATTATATAGATCATAATCATTAATCGTATGTTCCTTGAATCAGCCATAAGACAAAAATTGTAAAAGGATTTTTATACTCGTCATTAATAAAGTCGATCGTAAACAATACGTTTCAGACACGCTGGGGCCGGAACCGAACGTGGGTATCTTCATCGAAGACCATAAAAAGAGAGCTGACAGCGATCCGAACGCACCACCGTTCGACGATCTACGAAATTACGCGTACGAGGGTGGCGGAAGCATCGCAGGCTCGTTGTCATCCTTAGCTTCCGGTTCGTACATTCGTTTTAATTAACCAGTCACTCGAAATTCGTAGCATATTTAATTTCGAGAAAATTATATGATGAATTGCATTAAAATTAGGAACAGACGACGAGCAGCACGAGTACGAATACTTAGGCGCGTGGGGTCCGAGATTCGACAAGCTGGCCGACATGTACGGGCCGGCGGAGGAAAGCGAAGAGGAAGACTAAAGGGAGCCGGAATGAGTCCTCGAAACCCATAAGCTCGTACGATTCGTGCAACCTGGTAGTGTTCGCGTGAGCTTAGACGAAAGATAAGAAAGGGGAACGGATATTGTCTTCTGGGAAACACGTGTAACTCGGACGAACTTTCTACAAAACGGGTAAACAAGAGAGCGACTGCTACACCGAAGAAACAGTAACCAAAGTGTCGTTTTACGCTACGCAAACCAACAGAACGGACAATTTCGAGGTTTCTCTTCGTCGATCGAGCACGTTCTCCGCGCGCGTGCAACGCGTAAGCAACTTCCACGATGCGCGCACGCGAGAAGAAGGACACCAGCGTCCGTGCGGTGTACGCGATCACGAGAAAGAGAGGCGAAGCTCATCCCCTGGCCGACAACTGCGGAAAACGCGACCGCTCGCCGATCCCTTTAAAAGGAGATCGCTTTTTATCCAACGTTCAAATAAGAAGCGAGCGGAGATCGTCGCAATAAGACGGAAAAGGGGCGTCTCTGTCGCGTCACGAAACGTAGGCCAAGTCGCGTTACGGCGCGGCGTAGGTGACGCGCAACCCCCTCGGCAAGGGTCGTAATACCTAATCTGTATAGCACGTTACGCGTATACGTAGTGAATTCGCGCGTGCCTCAGCCCGCGCGCGAGACTTTTCTATTAACGAGATAAATCTATATATATAAATATAATATATATATACATGCGCGACTCATTATTTTTAGTCACAGTCATATAGTTACTATTTATTGATCGGTATTCGATCGGGTTCGACCGCACCGACGTCGGCGTGTGACAGCGTCGGTCCCACCGGAATCCGTATTGTATTCGTGAACAATGCTCATGTTATCCAAATATTACTGCCAGCCGTGCGCGTTCACCGTCGTTTCCGTTCTCCAGTCGTTCATCACACACACACAAGCAACGTTTTTTAACGCACACCGCGGCGGACGCCTGGCGACCCGAGCGCGTTCCCCGCGCCGCGTAATTTTAAGGGCATTTCTCATTTTAATCCGTCTATTAAAACCCCGGACTATACATATATATATCAGCGTTTCGGAACGTTCAATCGGCGCGATTCAGTTCTGTTGTTTAACGTAAACGCGCACCGGCTACGAAGGCCGGTCCCCGTGTCGACGCGCCACGAGGACCCGTAATATCGACGTTGTTTCAGTGTAACGGGAAAATGAAGACTGGATGGGGGGCACGATCCTAATTAATTGGTGGTCTGTCGTATTAAGATAAGGGTTACGATTTGTCGGAACGGGAGAGAGAGACAATTCAGTTGTTCGCCGAGTCGTGAACCATCGTCATCGTTGTCATCGTCAGAATCACTCACATCACCAGCATCCTCATTAATTATTGATAGTATTATTATTGATATTACAATAAATATATATATATATATATATTATAAATATGGATTTATAAATAAATGAATGAATATAAATATATATATATAGAGAGAGAGACGAAAAAATGAAGCGCAACGCGGAGACGAAGATATATACACAAAACGTATTGAACGCACGGAAGTCCGCGTGAACAAACGATAGTTATTGCGCGCGTATGTAATTATAATTATTATTATATAACGATATAAATATGAATATATATATAAATATATATACATATTATATATATATTATATATAAATGAAGGAATCGCATACAGACGAGGACACGAGTAGAAGGCAGGAATATGGAACAGACAGTGGAGAGAATAGTTTAAGTATAGCACGACTTACGAGGGCCGGTTAGTCGAGAGAAGGTATAATTCGTGTCTCCACGTTAGTATTAATATTTATTTTCCGATTGTCGGACCGGCCGGTCAGTTCCAGTTCGTTGGGAAAAAAGCATGCAAGAAAAGAATTTACAAAAAAATCAAGCAAAACGAGTGAAAAATGGTTAAAAAAAGGATGAGGAGGAAATAGAAGAGAAGAGAATCGGGCGAGAAGGAAACGGCGCGATTTGCTCGTCGCTGCGCGGGCGACGATCTCGTTGCGATTAACAATTATTAATTGGATCCAAATTGAGTGACGAATCAATTAATTTTATCGTACTCCCCGAACGAATTATTTGATCAGTATTAAATGAAGACAAGCTTTTTATTCGACATCGTTTTGATATAAGAATTTGGACTTTTATACTGAGTGAATTCGATGATCGACGATGAAGTCAACGAGACGTCGCTTGCGCCGTGACAACTACGGACGAAGCTCAACGCGAGCTGAGCGCATCATCGCCACGTCGCGTGTGTCTCGACTGATTTGTAAAATTCTCTACGGAAATATTAATAGTCAATTTATCGGTTAGGTGAAGCCCCGTCGTTGGATCGAACAATCGTTCCGGGCACCGGTAGCGTTTAAGCACTTGTACGAATATTGTAAGTAACGTCGTGTACCCGCGGTGTGCCCGGTGCCGGTCGTAATGCGCCGCGACCGGTACCGAGCATTATCCCCGTACACATAATTGTCCTACCAAGATTCGTCGTCTTGCGTACCGTATCGTTTCCCGGGCGACATTTGTGATATTTCCGTTTCCCGTCACCACTTGTTTCCCTTCTTACTTTCCACGTCCGTTCCTCGCGAGCCTTGAGAACATCCAGGAACGCATTCACATTCAAATAACTTCTCAACAATAGAATTATAATAATCAGACGTTTTAAGAACTCCATACGTTTCATAGTTCACGAGATCCTAATAAATAATTGTTAATTGTTACCTGTTAATAGTAAAGACTATGACTTTCTCAACTCGCATGCTTCCATTCTAGATTTTCTCAATAATTTTTGAAGAACTTTTTGTGGACTTGTTCTACGTGAAGCTTATTTTTTTTTTTAATATACGTACCTCGATGTCGATGGGTTCGCAGCATTGAATTATCGTCGTTTCATTGTCTCACCGTCCTCCTTCGTAGTACGTACACACCCTTTCGTTTCTCCGGCCATCCCCATCGTCGACTTCACCCCGCCAAGTAGTTTCTAAGCAGAGACAGTATTCGACGAACTGGCGTTATCAGGAGGACGAACGGTTTATCGTTGAGTAACTGAGTTGAACGGCGCGCGACAGCGCGCATGTGTGTGTACAGTGGCAAAAACAAAAGGAGAAAACGATGATCGCACATCGGAAAATTGAATCTCGCTTACTTGGACTTTGGCTTTACAAACTGAGACTAACAAATCTTGTTCAATTGATTCGCCATCAAGAAAGTAAATTAGACCCGAATCGGTTAGAGAGTTACGATTGTAATATCAAGATTAAGAGAATCGACTTGTGGAGTAGATAAATTGTACTAAAAGTAATTAATTAATTAATATAATATCATTTGGAAAAGTCTAGATGTTAGTAAATCAACTTCCAAGATTTCGTATTTTCGATAAGCAACCTTTGACGCGAGTCGGCAACTCGAATTCAATCATCTGTCCATTCAGTCCGCTCGGGCACCTCGGAGGACTTACACGATACCAAAACGGCGCGATCGGNACAATTGATTCGCCATCGAGAAAGTAAATTAGACCCGAATCGGTTAGAGAGTTACGATTGTAATATCAAGATTAAGAGAATCGATTTGTGGAGTAGATAAATTGTACTAAAAGTAATTAATTAATTAATATAATATCATTTGGAAAAGTCTAGATGTTAGTAAATCAACTTCCAAGATTTCGTATTTTCGATAAGCAACCTTTGACGCGAGTCGGCAACTCGAATTCAATCATCTGTCCATTCAGTCCGCTCGGGCACCTCGGAGGACTTACACGATACCAAAACGGCGCGATCGGACACGTCAACGAACGATCTGCGCTAAAATCTGTATGCAAATTACCGACGACACGCGGACGCAAACGATGGATTTTCTTAAAGCGTGCACCTTGCGATTTCATTTGCCACTGACGAAGCGTACTTACCGTTTTTTGCGAGGTACGAAAGAACCTGAAAGAGTCGAAGAGAGATGGAGAAAAACTGCGACGAAAAACGTTCCTTTATTCTCATTCCAGAAGACCGTTCTCGTGGTTGGTCGAAAACAATCTCTATTTTTAAGGACTAGGATCGTAGGAGACGCTGCTTTTAACGAACGAATTATCCATAATTTTGCGAGAGATTCTCGTCAGAACACTTGCAAACCCTCGACTCCACTTCCCTTCATTTGTATTCACGAATTGCGATCGGTTCTTCGGTTTCACTAGACGATAGCAATAAATGGTTTCTGAATACGTTGTAAATGTCCAAAGCGAGCGACAGTGAGTAAATGATTCTAGAAAAGCGGAACCTGTACATTTTGTAGAATAATTGTGAATATTTAACGTTTATTTACGTGCGTATAGTAATTACCGTGCAATACCTGTGGCATTTATAGTTTAACGGGACGTCATGCATGAACTGTCTGTAACACCGATCATAGAGACTTACATAATTTTTTATCAACGAAGCGAACTTGGTTCCATTGAAACAATACTTTGAGGCGAACTAATTGCGATGCATAATGATTTACCAGGCATTCTCAGGACCATCTTTTTTCTTCTACACGAAGTTCACGAATCCCGACACAACAACATCGCAGAATCGAATAATTTACAAAGAGACGAATAACAACAACAACAACAACAACAAAACAACAACAACAATCAACGTCGAGCGATCGACATTAACAATAAGTTAAGGTACCTTTCGAAGCGCACGCAGCTCAACTTTTTTACCGAGAACGAGTTGGCACGCGGAAATAAAAAATATCTAAAAGCGTATAAAGCGAACCAAAAAAAAGCGAATAAAAGTAGAAAAAGGTGAAAAAGAAAGAGGTAAGCGTACTTATCACTTGAAGAGATCTCACAACGTTGAGACCGGGCTTCCCCCGGTTCGAGGCGTGTCTAATTTATCCGAGGAGAGATAGACGGAGACGAAAGACGGAGTTGATCGAATCGAAAGACGTGGAGCCCTGCGAGACGAGGGAGGCGGCGACCACGCGAGCTCATCCTACATATCTGTAAAACTTTTTCCAAGCACTGCCTAATCGTGCACAAAGAAACGGAGGGCAGCTCGCCCCGACGTAACTGCGGTTCGAACGGAGCGACTCGCAATAAAACGCAAACAGAGAAACGTTCGATTTACAACGGCACTAGTCCGGCTCGATCGGATCCCCCGGGACGACGGGGAGAGTCTTTTTCCTCCCGAGCCCCGGGACTCCATCCAGCTCTCACTCTCTCTCTTTGTTCGTTTGTCGCCATCCAAACGCTTTTCAACGAACAGCACCGGGATTTATTAATTGCGACCGATTAGCGAGCGAGACGCGCCTCTGTACATCGAAAATATGAACGACGAACGTTGCTCGTGCCGATAGAAATATTCGGTTGACTTTCGCTCTCCTTTCTGTTCACTCGCGGTTACCTGGTAACTGATTCTAGTCAAAGCCTTAGAGCATTAGAGAGCCTAGTTACTAATTAATCGATTAATTATTAATATTAATGGAGAGGCAATTATTGATTAATATTTCTATTTCTAATTTCATTTCGGTTTGTATCCAAAATTTTGTTTACATATTCTCTTGGTTTCGCGTTAAAAAAAATCATTATACTTTGTAATGATCTTTGAAAGGTTCAGGATTTGTAATTAGTGCTGCGATTTCGATTGAACTTGAATATTTCTGAACGTCGAGCACGTGCTTTTTCTGTATTATCTCTCAGCGCTCCCCACGAAAATATCGATAGTTTTAAAGAAGAGGCGAGGAATCAGTGTGGCGCGAGGATGAGAAAAGAATGGAAGGGAAGCACATTCGAGGAGCCGACGGTTTGTCGTCGGTCGGCGGTAATGGAGAATCGTTGTAATATAATATTCTTCGGTTAATAACACTTCGGTGACGAGATGATTGTAACGCTGCCACTGAACACATCCCGTGTAGTACAATTTACCGTATATATGATATTCCACAATATACTGGTACACTCCGTATTATTAATTGAATTGATATTTATTAACGATTAATTATTACATTATTATCACTATATTATCTATACCATTTGTACTTTGCATTTCAGTTCGAACGAAATAAATGCCTTCTTTTTCATAAAAATAAATTACAACCTGTCTTATTTAAAATAATTAAATAAGGAAACGCTAAGCGTGACGTTAATGCCAGTGAAAGGATAAACCGTGGAGCATCTGAAAGTCGTCAGGAACTGGTTAAAATCGCGTCGACTTGCGTACATACCTCCAACGTACGCAAGCGAGTAGTTAACGATTTGCGTACGTTGCCATTCTAAAAATGCTTCCTACGGTTATCAGCAGAAGTTGTTCGCGTCAACTTATTATCTGCAACTTTTACTGCGTCTCCTTCTGCGAACTTTACATCGACACGCTTTCGGTCCTTCCTTCAGGAAAGCGAACTCCCGTTGCAGTTTGTCGAGCAATCTGTCCTGCGCGTGAGTAATGAAACACGTTGCTCCACAATCCCTAAGTACACAAAAATGTTGGTTTTGATAGCATTCATTTTCCGGATTGAAACCGTGTATTTTGACAATTTATATGCCGACGTTTCGCCAACGTTGCAGTTAGTTACACGGTTTTAACCCGGAAAATGAATGCTATCATCATAAACAATGACCGTGAAAGCCTTAAAAATCCAAAATGTTGGTTTTATTCTACTATTAAATTTCGAATAATTTGGTGGAAGATTGAAATACCTGATTAGAGTATAGTCGACGGATCCCGTGACGTGAAGCGTGAGGAGAAGAAACGTGATCGCCGCAGTGTAAGTAATGACAGTCGTTAAAGACTTATTCGTCAGGAAAGTGACCGCGATGTCCTCCATTCCCAGTCGCTTAAGCGTCTGATTAAATAAATTCGTTCTAGGAGTTTAATTAATCTTTTTTCAAGTTCTTATTATTAATTAGAATTGTTATTACGTAGCAGATGTTTGTTGGTAGTGTAGTCGATATGAGCACGTCGAACGGTGTCCAAATGCAAGCCATCGCGAATTCCAAAATAAACGCCGTGGCTAAGAACTGAATTAAAATATTTTAATTAATCATAATTTCATTCTAATTAATGAAAAATGAAAGAAAATTTAGTCACGAATTAAAAGTACTAAAAATTGGTTATCACCAACCTCGTATAGTATCAGGAAAACCATCTTCGGTCGAAGGAAGGATCGTGGGAAAAGTGTAGAATTGAGAATAATAACGTAAACTCCAATGCTGAAGAATACAGAACTGAACGGCGGTCCGAGGAGAAGAGACTCACATTCTTCGTCTTCCATAGCGTTGGCGAAACACGTGCGAAAAATCGGAAGTCCGGAAGCGTTTAACAGCAGTGCCCAAATCGTGTTAATCATCTTTGGCATCTTGAAAAAATGTTCTCTCTCATATGTGAAATAATTTATTAAACGAATTATTAATAAATAATTTAATAAACGAAATAAACGAAATATTAAGGGAAACTTGGGCAGTGTTTGGCTAATTAAGCCGAAGATATCTCGAATTGCTTTACGACAATCGTTAATCGATAATCGAGAAGTAAAATAATGTTTTTATCGATTATTTTTTAATTAGTCTTTCAATTCTTTCAATCTTTTCTTCAATTTCTTCAAGGTCTACAAAGTTTACCTCAGATTAAATAAAGGATATCTTGTGATATTTGAAGCAAGCAGACGAAATTATTATTAAAAACGGACTTTTATTAAAAGATATACGTGTACAACAATAAACGTAAGAAAATCGTACAATACAAAATTCAATAGTGACATTCGAATCACGTTTCTAACTGCTTGGCATCGTTTACGGGATCTCTGCTGCACATAAATTTATATACGAACCAGTCTGTCACTTCTGGATTTGCAAAGCTTATTCTCTTTCTCTTACACGTACAGAAATCTTCGATGCTTTGATCCCTAAAAGAATATCGTTATCATAAACTTTGGTTAATCACGTTTTACAATCATCTATTTTCATTTGATTAAGCAATATTAACCCATTTGCATCGTAAGGAAATATCTAAAAAAAAGAGTCCTTATTATAATAGTAAAAGGGTCTTTAAGAAAAAAATAGTAAAACATTATTCGTAAGTTTAAAGTAAACAGTATGTTTCTTGCGAGTCTCTTATAATGCAGGTGTCTTATAAAGCTAAACATTACTGGTTCACTACTTGGCCCAACTGTCCAAAATCGTGTCCAAAGACTCGGTGGCGTCCAGCATCCAAACGAACGACAGGACCGACATACAAAAGGCCATGTGCGTCGCTGCGCAGTCTTGCGCCATGTAATACGCGAGCTCGGTCAAACATGAATAACGACTCATCCCCAGGACAGTATTCAACCACAATAACTGAACGAAAAATTAATTATTTTAAAAAAAATTATCACTGTATTTACAGAAATTATGGTATCACGAAAATAGTTCAATTTTATTTAAAGAAAAAGTGACTCACGCATTTACTGGATTCTTGAGTTAAGCAGTAAATGACGTGCATGAGTGGCACCCATATAGCACGTGTTGTTAAATTCGTGATCAATGCTGCTACTAACATCTATAAGCAAGAATTATTATATAATATATCGCATGACATTTATTATTAAACAGAATTCTAAAGCGTTCTGCATACTTCATAAATATAGAGAAGTTGAATCGGTGGTTCTTTGAGGGTCCTAGGCCACAGTTTATATTCAGCAAGGAGACACAGTACTGAGAACGTGAAGAGTACCGATGCGTACGACGGATCGAAGGGCGGGCTATTATCTTCGTCGAAGCACAAACCAATTATGCAAATTTGTCGCAGATGAGTGTACATGCCTGTCGCCACCACTGCTATCCAATGAGGATTGATGTATCCTAAATATTCCTTCACCGTATCCATTTCCTAACAAACAGTATTTCACCTCTTAATTCTTCAAGAACTAAGAATTAGTACAATAGAAAAGAATTAACAGTAGACAGAGTCAAAGAAATGTTAAGAATCTCTATTGATATATGAATTCCCTAAGAAGTTTACATTAGAATTTCTCCTCTGTGAAGAATAGATTATTTTCTTAAATTGCGATCCGAAAAGAAGTCTTGAGTACTAGAAAGAACGATTTTAAAGCCATTGAACAAAGAATAGAATTGAACCTCAAGGGCAAAGGATATTACCGGTAAATGTTAGCCAGCGAGACTTAGGAGTGCATTTATAGGGAAATAACATGAGGGATATTTTTTAAACACTCCTCTTCGTCTTGACGCGTTATCCTCGAAAAGGTGATGCATTAACGGCGCGCCAAACCGTTAAAGGGATTTCTCCACCTTCTCAATTTACAGCCACATGAATAGACAGCGACTGTAATTACCCTTATAACAATCCCTCACACCGCCAATTTAACATTATCCCGTGTTTTTTCATTCATCGACGAACTAGGTTATGACATTTGTCCAGTTCGAAATCAATGCCTTCTCGAATTCGTGAACGTCGTTGCAAATGAATAATTTCATGTCTGACTGCTAAAAATTTTGGCGATTTTCGGTAATTTTTTTAAATAAAGTATTCCGTCGAATGTTTTTAAACTTTAGGAATATTTTTTCCCTCTTTAGAAGGATCAAACTATTTGAGATTCGACCTTGAAATTTTAATATATCATTGAAGATACTTTCGAAAAATGTAGAAAGAATTTCATTTTTTAAAAGTGTCACACTGGTATATCTCCTTAAATAATTTTCTAAAATATTGACTGAATAAATATAAATACTAGTTTTTAATATTTATTGTATTCGGTTAATGGAATTAAATATCTTGAGAGAGTTTGCTGTTAAAAGGACGGTTTCTAACGCATCGAGAAACACGAAAAAGGGGAAGATACAATCCTTGTTTATGGCGAACCTTAAGGAAGCTCCGTTTTCCGAAACGCACTCATACATAATGCATTACATTTACCGATAGCTTTTCCCCTCGCCACGGGGAAAATGAATGGCTGCGAACAATATAAGACACTACCCATCCCTCGTGGCCAGTGGTTCCCCTCAGAAATACAGTTAATCATACCTCAGCGATGTTTTATTAACAACGTCAAATAAATGGCAGAAAATTATTATCTTAAATTACCTCCCACGCCCTAACTATAATAACAGGGAAATCATTATCAATTGAATTTGTAATGCGGCGTAAACAATGCGTCTGGAAAGCTGCGCGATAATAACGTGTATAACAAACGCCTGTCAATGCCAAACAAAGAGTATATTAATAGCACGAGAATGATCAAAGCGGTTAGGCGACAGTAGCTCAAAGCCCGCAGATTCTTCGGGACAGAATGGAACTGAGGAACAAGTTTAGTCAAAGGAAATGGTGAACCATGAGACAGCAGGAAATTGTCCTTCCACCCTCCAATCCTTTTCTCTGTTAATGACATTTTCATTACTGTAAGAACAAATATCTTAAGAAATCTAAAGGACCCATTAAAGCATTTTAGAAGAATCAAATAAATCACTCCTTAATTTCCAAATCATTTAAAAAATCCGTGTTTGCATTTAGTAATAAAATCTATAATATCCAAATTGACGTAACCTCGTTCATGTAATATAAATAATATCGCGAGTAATAGTTGTAGAAAATCATCAATCGTCACGTTACACGCGTGACTTTAGAAATTTAGAGGCTGAAGATGCTTGCATCGAGGCGAGAGATAAATAAGCCTGATATAACAAAGAGCATGTCTTGCGAGGTGGACGATTATCCAAGACAATGGTAGCCATGGCGACGGCACAGTGTATCGAGGAAAAGTACATTCGTTTCTCTGGTTTCAAAGGACTCGAACGAGGGTGGCGAGTCGAAGGTGGCGGAGGAAACTCGTACAACTTAACCGGATGGAGGAGGAGGACGAAAGATTTTCTACCCATCCGCCCACCCGCGACGGGAACTCGACCACTTCACCCCGTTTTTCCTTCCTCATCCATCCGGAAAGCTTCTTTAGGGAACGTTCAGCCATTCCGACCACGGATTTACTTTATCACTTGTCGGATCGCGTTTTAAGCTCGCCATTATCGCACTGGCGATTCTCAAGTCGAGCCCGAGCGAAGCTCATACGCTGTTATGAAACCGATTAACCGATACAGTTTTATTCCTCGAAGCCCATTAGCGATACGCTGAGACAAATGTTAATTCAAGGTTCCTGCGTGAAAGTAAATCCGCGTGTGTGCTCTGATCAGATTTGCGGCCGTGGAAACATTTAGCGACACGTCCAGTGCTTTAAAACCGCAAAGAACAAACGTTTTTTACATTCTAATTTGTATAATTAGTAATGCTCGTTAATGGCTAAAGGCTAATTACAAAATTCTGTAAGTCATAAAGAAGTTGCTTATAATTTCGTAATCTCATTACATGAAGCCAGAACAGGATAAAAAATATACAAAATTAATTAAAATCAAAGTAATTCATATTATTAAAAATTAAATTATTTATGTTCATAGGAAAAACACCTGTTGTTCCATATTACGGTATAATAACAGGAGAGGAAGGTGTAACCTGTTTCACACTTGCGTTCAAAGTAGACCACGTGACTCTACGTCATAGATGCAGTTTGCGTTGGAACATGCGTCACGATCGGTGAATTTTATATCTCGGCCTTCCCGTTTCTCCCCGAATGAGTCAGGCTTGTTTCGCGCGAGATTCCCGACAGGTTTTTCCGTGATACGTCGCGGGGAAAGGGGAACGCGCTGAAAGCAGAAGTGAGCGAGACCCGATTCTTTCGTCGTACCAAGTTTCATTAACGGACTCACGATTTAATTAGGAGATTTTTTTTGGAATTTATTTTAATCTGACGAACTGTGCTATTGTTATATGTGGATGTATATATATACAGGCAAGGTTTTATGAAGCTACAGGTTTCTTCCTCCTCGGGAAACTTGTTGATCTCGTACAATCTCGGTTAAGAATACTAGATTAGAGATATACTGATCACCTGATTGTGACTTCTATATATGTCTACTAATTGTGATTAGGTCATTCTAAAAGCATGATGTTTGTATTTGTACGAGAAGAAGTGAGAATGAAATGTGAAAGTACATTTTTAAAGAGGAAAGAAAATGTCCTAATTTCTTTTACAATATTTAAATGTTGATAAAATAATTATGCGGAAGTTAGAAAATGGTCAATTTGTATAGTAAATGTCCCAATTTCTTTTACAATTTTTACTTACTGGCTTAACATTGCCTATAAAATTATAGAAAAAGGGGAAATGAGCAGACATTGTGATATGACCAAAAATTAACAAATTTACTGCATAATTATAAGAAATGTTTGTTGTGAATGGAAAATGAACCAAAT
>SMSR01008208.1:0-22656 GCA_019453355.1 Ceratina japonica
TGATACGCACAAAGTGTTCGCCGTTCATAAATAACACAAGTTATGTACGTGCGACCGGCAACTCACCCCACCAGTTAAGTTAGAATGTAAACTTCGAAAGACACGCAGTGTACACGATTCGTAGTTGACTCGAGCTTATCGAGACGACCTGCAATTTTAAACAGGCAACCCCGGCGGCGCAAATTACCTTTTGTTATTGAGTACATCGTAAACAACTTCGCGGAACGTGTCCTCGTTGATTTCCTCGGCTTCGAGTTTTCTGCCAACACCCAGCGATTCCAGTTTCTTCGCTCGGTAGAAGTGGTCGAACATCATCGGGATGGCGATGATTGGTACACCGTGACGGACGGCTTCCTCTGTGCTTTGCGTTCCACCTTGTTGGATAAACAATCTTATGTTCGGATGGGCTGAAACCGACAATTAATTTCAGGTCAAATAATTTATAAATGAAATGAAGAAGGGAAGTACAGAAATGTCTGTGTCAATTGGGTCAATCAGCGAGTGGAATCTCGTAAAATGGTTAAATATTTGTACAGTCTTCTATGATTTTCAAATTATTCAGAATTTCATAGAATTTTGATAGAAGAATATATTTTTTGAAATTGAATATTCAGAATTTATTAATAGAAGAATATATTTTTTTAAATTGAATATTCAGAATTTATTAATAGAAGAATATATTTTTTTAAATTGAATATTCAGAATTTATTAATAGAAGAATATATTTTTTGAAATTGAATATTCAGAATTTATTAATAGAAGAATATATTTTTTGAAATTGAATATTCAGAATTTATTAATAGAAGAATATATTTTTTTAAATTGAATATTCGGAATTTATTAATAGAAGAATATATTTTTTGAAATTGAATATTCAGAATTTATTAATAGAAGAATATATTTTTTGAAATTGAATATTCAGAATTTATTAATAGAAGAATATATTTTTTTAAATTGAATATTCAGAATTTATTAATAGAAGAATATATTTTTTGAAATTGAATATTCAGAATTTATTAATAGAAGAATATATTTTTTGAAATTGAATATTCGGAATTTATTAATAGAAGAATATATTTTTTTAAATTGAATATTCGGAATTTATTAATAGAAGAATATATTTTTTGAAATTATATATTCAGAATTTATTAACAGAAGAGTATATTTTTTTAAATTGTATATTCTTCTGTTAATAAATTCTGAATAATTTGGAAATCATAGAAGACTGTACAAATATTTCCCTTATAGTTAACCATTTTATGAGATTCTTTTCGCTGATTGACACAATTTAAATAGAAATTTCTGTACTTCCCTTCAGTTCATTTATAAATTTTATCAACTATGGTATATAATCTTGTATGATAGTATTATACATAACAAGGAATGTACTGTCAGTCACCGATGACTGACATGACACTTAACGTGTTGACCATAAAATGTAATAACAAAATATTTTTTTAATTTTTTACCGAGGATACTTTCTTGAGGGAACCATTCGGCAGTAAGAATGTTGCCTCTTCTTGGTATGTCGTCAGCTTCGTACTTCCATAAAACCTTGTACGGTAATCTAGAGAAGACACTATAAATCGCTTTTACTGTCTGCTGTTGCAGAAAGATAGATTTCACGTTACAGCCTAGGCTCATGTAAATAAATCCATTGGTGGCGTTCCCCAAAAATTCATTCAGTTCCTAAAAGATACTGACAAGGTTTTAATCATTTTTCCATATGATTCTTCGACTTCGAACGAAACGATTAAAATCTCTAGTAACAAAGAATAAAACTATTAAAATTTCTAATAAATATTAGAAATTAGAATGCGGGGTCAACGAACGATTGTTCTACTTAATGGAATTGTCAAAAATATCGATGCCTGGATTCTATCGATCTAAATTCTTATGAATTTGATCCTTGATTGTGGCAGTCAGTTCAAAAAAGAGAAAAGAGTTCGTTAAGTGATCGGCTTGATTGAACAGAGAAATTTGCAAACAAAGGTTCAATCCGATTTCGTACTTTTCTTTTCGTTACTGAATGATATGTCAAGATATTTAAATTCTTATACTATTATAGTTCGACGATCAATTATTTGAAGAACATTATTATTTTCAGAAGATTTATGATTAGACACACAAAATATAAAAGAATGATTTTCATGGAAAATAAAATATATAACATATATTATAGTTAAGGATGAATTATATATGTTGCTTATATGAAACTTCCTCGAGTGGAAATAGATTTAAACAAGAACAAGGGGTAGGTGTAAGTGAGATTCTGAAATGGTGTCAAGTTTCGGGCGCTGAGTTATCCGGCACAAAGCTCGGTACAGGCTTTGAACTTTAAGGTTTCATTTTCAAGACTTGACAAGGATAGCGACGCTAAACCAAGTACAGTAGAGGCCAAATACATGGCCACCTCATATACTGGCTTGCTCATATATACCAGACAGATGTATTGGCGGTATTCACAGTCCGAACTTATATTATATGTATGTATATAAGATCGTCTTAAGCATTTTCTATCCTTGTCTTGTACAGGGAAAACTTAAGTAACTTAAGCAAATATTTAAGGATGTTCTGGAGGTACAATCAGAGACAAAAGTACGTAAAATTCGAAATTCGTCAATATATTGGCAATTAAGGCTATTTATGATGTATATTTTGTATTAAAAATATAGATTAATTTCGAAACCTTTTGTTTAATTAGTGAATATCATATACTCGAACGATTACATTTCACTATTATTATCACAAATTAACATTACTAACATTATCACTAATTTATTATGAACTAAATCAACAAATAATGAAAAATGATAACTCACTGCTGACAAAGGTGGAAGTTCTTTTGAAAGATGCATGCCAGTGAACTGAATGACGTTGGGAGGCAACGGTCTCGCGTATCCAATCAATGGATCTTGATTGATTATAAATAAGCTCGCGTTCTTCGCGATGTTTATTAGTGGCGGTATATCGAATCCAATTAAACTTCTCGTCAATTTCTCGTGCCTTCCTGTATTATAATAGTACCAGTGTCCGAAAGTGAACATAGAATGGAGATAGTTTACAGTTCTGTCCCAAAAGGACATGTCCGGTTTGATCCGGTAGTCGAATTCGAAATTCGAGAGGTGTGAGGGTAGAATAGGTGAACCGAGTAAATAATTGTGATACATGTGTAGTTCCATGGACGCCATAACTGTAAAATAATGGTTATTATAGACAATACTATAATATTATTATACACACTATATTATTATACACACAGTGACTCGCATTAATATCCGGTCATCAAAAAGAAACAAATCTTTTAACATTGAGCTAAGAAACTTAATTTTTTGTAGGCTTTTAAAGCTCTTAGTTTACTATTTAATGTGTAACAAACAACTAAAATAAATTACTATTCGTCAAAATCTCGAAGAAAAAGAAGATCATGATGTCTAACTTTTTTATTGGAGACTCTAGTAAAAGTTTCAAACGTCCAATTTGTAGATATAAATGTGTTGTATGAATGTGTAAAGTTTCATAAAAATCTCTGAAACCATAAAAGAGTTAGACATATCGAAACATGTAAAAATTCTTCAATTTATGTCAGTCGTAGATTGAAAGTCGTGAAGAACTGTGATTTTTTAAATTTCTAATCGCTTCTAGCGCATAGCAATAATGATCGATTTTTATGAAACTTTGTACATGCATAAAACTTACTTAGAGCTTACTCTTACTCTTAAACTTACTCTGCAAACGAGACACTTCCAATTTTTACTCCAGGCCCTAATAAAAAAGTTAAAATCCATGTCCTTTACTATTTTCTTCGCAATTTCAATGAATACCAATTTTTCTTAATTCTTTGTTAGACATTCTATAATAACTTAAGCTTTCTAATATTTCACAGAAGATAGAGTTCCTTGATCCAATACTAAAAATGTTATTCCGTTTCGAAATGTGTCCGAATATTAATGAAACTCACTGTATGTATATGTATCTGGTTATTTGTTAGGCAAAAGTCATACTATAACTTAGTGTTCCTCTATTTTACCATTTAGCATTATGTATACCGAATGTATTTATAAATATTATAAAAAATGTTATCGTCGTTTGCCAAAATGTTTTGTCTTCACATGCCACATGGATATTATACTCTTGCGTTTATAATACATGTAAATGCAAACGACTATAATACATGTAAACGCAAATACTATAAGTGCGTCCATGACACGAACTTATGAATGATATAAGGAAATTATACAGAAACACTTTAGACACATTTTTGTGGACTAACCAATTAGAGGAGCATTCAGTATGTGGGCCATGGCAAAGTAACCAATACCCATAATACCCTCAGAAATAACCAAATCGAATTTCTCCTTCCTGCTACGCTCAATAATTTTCCTCACTTCCGGGAGAGTGTAAAAGTCTGTAAGGATCTGCTGGAATACGTGATGCCCCATTTCGTCCAGTTGAAATTTGCTGAGACTTTTGTACTCCGCCATGACCATAGTCGTGTTAATGCTGCTTAAAGATTTGTATGCGACGCTCATATCAATTTCTTTATAATTAACCAGCGATCTGTTCTTTGTCGGATTTGGTGTTACGTAAATTATTTCGTGTCCGCGTGTACTCAATTCACGTGCTAAACCGCGGTAAACGATCTGATGACTGAATATTGGCGCTGGAATTATTATTAATATTTTTCCACAATTCACCGTATTTACTTTTGCGAACAATAATAAAAGTGGTATTGTCCAACACAAAGCTAGATAATTCTTCATTTTGTCGATCAATTCCTCTTCGTCTAATTATTAATCTGCGAATCTCCTCATCTGCAACGAATACTTGTAAATAATCAGATATACAAATTTAGTACGTATTATCTCACACTTTTTATTATTATAATATTGTATATATTTTATATTATTGTATTATATTTTATCTTTATTTTATATTATATATATTTTTATTATATTATAGTAATTTATATACATGTATTTATCCACAATATTAAAATTACATCCAGAGAAAGAGAATGATTTTTAAATAATTTTATATAAGTGACACTGTTCGCTAGAATCCGTTTACGAAAGTGACTGGGAATGCAATGGGCGGTACGTATTTAATACACCACTATGAATTTCAACCTTGACGATATCATTATCTTTGAAACATAAGATAAAACTGCCCTTGCTTGATGACACTTGCTTACACCTGTCTGTTCGTTTATGCACTTCTAAGTCGACTTTCTACTTAACTACTGACACGATTTACGATGTATCTTCTTTATTTAATTTAATGGCCATTTTATTCTTCCTTTTACTTCATTTATTTTTTAAGCTGTGTTACTTGAATTCGATTTTAGGGCATTTATTTTTGAAGCTGTACTACTTGAACTCGATTTTGGAGCATTTATTTCATTTGCATCAAATAAAACAATTGGGTTTCAATTTAATGGTCGTTTTCTTCTTCCTTTTACTTCATTTATTTTTCAAGTTGTATTACTTGAATTCCATTTTAAAGCATTTATTTTTGAAGTTGTATTACTAGAACTCGATTTTGGAGCATTTATTTCATTTGCATCAAATAAAACAATTGGGTTTCAATTTAATGATCGTTTTCTTCTTCCTTTTACTTCATTTATTTTTCAAGTTGTATTACTTGAATTCGATTTTAAAGCATTTATTTTTCAAGTTGTATTACTTGAACTCGATTTCAGAGCATTTATTTCATTTGCATCAAATAAAACAATTGGGTTTCAATTTAATGGTCGTTTTCTTCTTCCTTTTACTTCATTTATTTTTCAAGTTGTATTACTTGAATTCGATTTTAAAGCATTTATTTTTCAAGTTGTATTACTTGAACTCGATTTCAGAGCATTTATTTCATTTGCATCAAATAAAACAATTGGGTTTCAATTTAATGGTCGTTTTCTTCTTCCTTTTACTTCATTTATTTTTCAAGTTGTATTACTTGAATTCGATTTTAAAGCATTTATTTTTCAAGTTGTATTACTTGAACTCGATTTCAGAGCATTTATTTCATTTGCATCAAATAAAACAATTGGGTTTCAATTTAATGGTCGTTTTCTTCTTCCTTTTACTTCATTTATTTTTCAAGTTGTATTACTTGAATTCGATTTTAAAGCATTTATTTTTCAAGTTGTATTACTTGAACTCGATTTCAGAGCATTTATTTCATTTGCATCAAATAAAACAATTGGGTTTCAATTTAATGGTCGTTTTCTTCTTCCTTTTACTTCATTTATTTTTCAAGTTGTATTACTTGAATTCGATTTTAAAGCATTTATTTTTCAAGTTGTATTACTTGAACTCGATTTCAGAGCATTTATTTCATTTGCATCAAATAAAACAATTGGGTTTCAATTTAATGGTCGTTTTCTTCTTCCTTTTACTTCATTTATTTTTCAAGTTGTATTACTTGAATTCGATTTTAAAGCATTTATTTTTCAAGTTGTATTACTTGAACTCGATTTCAGAGCATTTATTTCATTTGCATCAAATAAAACAATTGGGTTTCAATTTAATGGTCGTTTTCTTCTTCCTTTTACTTCATTTATTTTTCAAGTTGTATTACTTGAATTCGATTTTAAAGCATTTATTTTTCAAGTTGTATTACTTGAACTCGATTTCAGAGCATTTATTTCATTTGCATCAAATAAAACAATTGGGTTTCAATTTAATGGTCGTTTTCTTCTTCCTTTTACTTCATTTATTTTTCAAGTTGTATTACTTGAATTCGATTTTAAAGCATTTATTTTTCAAGTTGTATTACTTGAACTCGATTTCAGAGCATTTATTTCATTTGCATCAAATAAAACAATTGGGTTTCAATTTAATGGTCGTTTTCTTCTTCCTTTTACTTCATTTATTTTTCAAGTTGTATTACTTGAATTCGATTTTAAAGCATTTATTTTTCAAGTTGTATTACTTGAACTCGATTTCAGAGCATTTATTTCATTTGCATCAAATAAAACAATTGGGTTTCAATTTAATGGTCGTTTTCTTCTTCCTTTTACTTCATTTATTTTTCAAGTTGTATTACTTGAATTCGATTTTAAAGCATTTATTTTTCAAGTTGTATTACTTGAACTCGATTTCAGAGCATTTATTTCATTTGCATCAAATAAAACAATTGGGTTTCAATTTAATGGTCGTTTTCTTCTTCCTTTTACTTCATTTATTTTTCAAGTTGTATTACTTGAATTCGATTTTAAAGCATTTATTTTTCAAGTTGTATTACTTGAACTCGATTTCAGAGCATTTATTTCATTTGCATCAAATAAAACAATTGGGTTTCAATTTAATGGTCGTTTTCTTCTTCCTTTTACTTCATTTATTTTTCAAGTTGTATTACTTGAATTCGATTTTAAAGCATTTATTTTTCAAGTTGTATTACTTGAACTCGATTTCAGAGCATTTATTTCATTTGCATCAAATAAAACAATTGGGTTTCAATTTAATGGTCGTTTTCTTCTTCCTTTTACTTCATTTATTTTTCAAGTTGTATTACTTGAATTCGATTTTAAAGCATTTATTTTTCAAGTTGTATTACTTGAACTCGATTTCAGAGCATTTATTTCATTTGCATCAAATAAAACAATTGGGTTTCAATTTAATGGTCGTTTTCTTCTTCCTTTTACTTCATTTATTTTTCAAGTTGTATTACTTGAATTCGATTTTAAAGCATTTATTTTTCAAGTTGTATTACTTGAACTCGATTTCAGAGCATTTATTTCATTTGCATCAAATAAAACAATTGGGTTTCAATTTAATGGTCGTTTTCTTCTTCCTTTTACTTCATTTATTTTTCAAGTTGTATTACTTGAATTCGATTTTAAAGCATTTATTTTTCAAGTTGTATTACTTGAACTCGATTTCAGAGCATTTATTTCATTTGCATCAAATAAAACAATTGGGTTTCAATTTAATGGTCGTTTTCTTCTTCCTTTTACTTCATTTATTTTTCAAGTTGTATTACTTGAATTCGATTTTAAAGCATTTATTTTTCAAGTTGTATTACTTGAACTCGATTTCAGAGCATTTATTTCATTTGCATCAAATAAAACAATTGGGTTTCAATTTAATGGTCGTTTTCTTCTTCCTTTTACTTCATTTATTTTTCAAGTTGTATTACTTGAATTCGATTTTAAAGCATTTATTTTTCAAGTTGTATTACTTGAACTCGATTTCAGAGCATTTATTTCATTTGCATCAAATAAAACAATTGGGTTTCAATTTAATGGTCGTTTTCTTCTTCCTTTTACTTCATTTATTTTTCAAGTTGTATTACTTGAATTCGATTTTAAAGCATTTATTTTTCAAGTTGTATTACTTGAACTCGATTTCAGAGCATTTATTTCATTTGCATCAAATAAAACAATTGGGTTTCAATTTAATGGTCGTTTTCTTCTTCCTTTTACTTCATTTATTTTTCAAGTTGTATTACTTGAATTCGATTTTAAAGCATTTATTTTTCAAGTTGTATTACTTGAACTCGATTTCAGAGCATTTATTTCATTTGCATCAAATAAAACAATTGGGTTTCAATTTAATGGTCGTTTTCTTCTTCCTTTTACTTCATTTATTTTTCAAGTTGTATTACTTGAATTCGATTTTAAAGCATTTATTTTTCAAGTTGTATTACTTGAACTCGATTTCAGAGCATTTATTTCATTTGCATCAAATAAAACAATTGGGTTTCAATTTAATGGTCGTTTTCTTCTTCCTTTTACTTCATTTATTTTTCAAGTTGTATTACTTGAATTCGATTTTAAAGCATTTATTTTTCAAGTTGTATTACTTGAACTCGATTTCAGAGCATTTATTTCATTTGCATCAAATAAAACAATTGGGTTTCAATTTAATGGTCGTTTTCTTCTTCCTTTTACTTCATTTATTTTTCAAGTTGTATTACTTGAATTCGATTTTAAAGCATTTATTTTTCAAGTTGTATTACTTGAACTCGATTTCAGAGCATTTATTTCATTTGCATCAAATAAAACAATTGGGTTTCAATTTAATGGTCGTTTTCTTCTTCCTTTTACTTCATTTATTTTTCAAGTTGTATTACTTGAATTCGATTTTAAAGCATTTATTTTTCAAGTTGTATTACTTGAACTCGATTTCAGAGCATTTATTTCATTTGCATCAAATAAAACAATTGGGTTTCAATTTAATGGTCGTTTTCTTCTTCCTTTTACTTCATTTATTTTTCAAGTTGTATTACTTGAATTCGATTTTAAAGCATTTATTTTTCAAGTTGTATTACTTGAACTCGATTTCAGAGCATTTATTTCATTTGCATCAAATAAAACAATTGGGTTTCAATTTAATGGTCGTTTTCTTCTTCCTTTTACTTCATTTATTTTTCAAGTTGTATTACTTGAATTCGATTTTAAAGCATTTATTTTTCAAGTTGTATTACTTGAACTCGATTTCAGAGCATTTATTTCATTTGCATCAAATAAAACAATTGGGTTTCAATTTAATGGTCGTTTTCTTCTTCCTTTTACTTCATTTATTTTTCAAGTTGTATTACTTGAATTCGATTTTAAAGCATTTATTTTTCAAGTTGTATTACTTGAACTCGATTTCAGAGCATTTATTTCATTTGCATCAAATAAAACAATTGGGTTTCAATTTAATGGTCGTTTTCTTCTTCCTTTTACTTCATTTATTTTTCAAGTTGTATTACTTGAATTCGATTTTAAAGCATTTATTTTTCAAGTTGTATTACTTGAACTCGATTTCAGAGCATTTATTTCATTTGCATCAAATAAAACAATTGGGTTTCAATTTAATGGTCGTTTTCTTCTTCCTTTTACTTCATTTATTTTTCAAGTTGTATTACTTGAATTCGATTTTAAAGCATTTATTTTTCAAGTTGTATTACTTGAACTCGATTTCAGAGCATTTATTTCATTTGCATCAAATAAAACAATTGGGTTTCAATTTAATGGTCGTTTTCTTCTTCCTTTTACTTCATTTATTTTTCAAGTTGTATTACTTGAATTCGATTTTAAAGCATTTATTTTTCAAGTTGTATTACTTGAACTCGATTTCAGAGCATTTATTTCATTTGCATCAAATAAAACAATTGGGTTTCAATTTAATGGTCGTTTTCTTCTTCCTTTTACTTCATTTATTTTTCAAGTTGTATTACTTGAATTCGATTTTAAAGCATTTATTTTTCAAGTTGTATTACTTGAACTCGATTTCAGAGCATTTATTTCATTTGCATCAAATAAAACAATTGGGTTTCAATTTAATGGTCGTTTTCTTCTTCCTTTTACTTCATTTATTTTTCAAGTTGTATTACTTGAATTCGATTTTAAAGCATTTATTTTTCAAGTTGTATTACTTGAACTCGATTTCAGAGCATTTATTTCATTTGCATCAAATAAAACAATTGGGTTTCAATTTAATGGTCGTTTTCTTCTTCCTTTTACTTCATTTATTTTTCAAGTTGTATTACTTGAATTCGATTTTAAAGCATTTATTTTTCAAGTTGTATTACTTGAACTCGATTTCAGAGCATTTATTTCATTTGCATCAAATAAAACAATTGGGTTTCAATTTAATGGTCGTTTTCTTCTTCCTTTTACTTCATTTATTTTTCAAGTTGTATTACTTGAATTCGATTTTAAAGCATTTATTTTTCAAGTTGTATTACTTGAACTCGATTTCAGAGCATTTATTTCATTTGCATCAAATAAAACAATTGGGTTTCAATTTAATGGTCGTTTTCTTCTTCCTTTTACTTCATTTATTTTTCAAGTTGTATTACTTGAATTCGATTTTAAAGCATTTATTTTTCAAGTTGTATTACTTGAACTCGATTTCAGAGCATTTATTTCATTTGCATCAAATAAAACAATTGGGTTTCAATTTAATGGTCGTTTTCTTCTTCCTTTTACTTCATTTATTTTTCAAGTTGTATTACTTGAATTCGATTTTAAAGCATTTATTTTTCAAGTTGTATTACTTGAACTCGATTTCAGAGCATTTATTTCATTTGCATCAAATAAAACAATTGGGTTTCAATTTAATGGTCGTTTTCTTCTTCCTTTTACTTCATTTATTTTTCAAGTTGTATTACTTGAATTCGATTTTAAAGCATTTATTTTTCAAGTTGTATTACTTGAACTCGATTTCAGAGCATTTATTTCATTTGCATCAAATAAAACAATTGGGTTTCAATTTAATGGTCGTTTTCTTCTTTCCTTTACTTCATTTATTTTTCAAGTTGTATTACTTGAATTCGATTTTAGGGCATTTATTTTTGAAGCTGTACTACTTGAACTCGATTTTGGAGCATTTATTTCATTTGCATCAAATAAAACAATTGGGTTTCAATGTAATGGTCGTTTTCTTCTTCCTTTTACTTCATTTATTTTTCAAGTTGTATTACTTGAATTCGATTTTAAAGCATTTATTTTTCAAGTTGTATTACTTGAACTCGATTTCAGAGCGTTTATTTCATTTGCATCAAATAAAACAATTGGGTTTCAATTTAATGGTCGTTTTCTTCTTTCTTTTACTTAATTTATTTTTCAAGTTGTGTTACTGGAATTCGATTTTACTTAATTTATTTTTCAAGTTGTGCTACTTGAATTCGATTTTGAAGCATTTATTTCATTTGCATCAATTAAAACAATTGGATTTCAATTTAATGGTCGCTTTCTTCTTCCTTTTACTTCAATTATTTTTCAAGTTGTGCTACTTGAATTCGATTTTACTTAATTTATTTTTCAAGTTGTGCTACTTGAATTCGATTTTGAAGCATTTATTTCATTTGCATCAATTAAAACAATTAGGTTTCAATATATGTATATGTATATTTGTTCTTATTCGGTACAGAAGCACGTCTGTAAACGAAAGGGAATAAAGAATGCGGAAATTGAAATATATTCTGTGCATAAATGAAACATTAGAAATTAGAATTACAAATAAATATGTCTTGTGTACTACGATGATTCACAGTGTAACAGCTGTATGAAGTATGACAGTTATGAATCAGTTAATGATACTATATAGATAACATTTCAAGATAATTACTTTTTTAGATACATATATGAAATTATTAAAACTAAATTAACAGAAAATCGAATTATCAGTAGATAATGTGACACGTGTTATTTACGTACATGTACAATGTACGTATTTAGAAATCACATTATTTCGCATAAATGAATACATTTTTCTGCAAAAGAAAAAATAGTTCCATTTTTACGTTTTAAGAATTGATACTGTTTTACTTTATCATTTTTGGGTAATCAAACATCCAATACATTAAACATGGATATGGATATACAATTATATCCTATACATTAAAACAATATTTATTTTATTGAACTTTTGACTACATTTAACATATTTGATATATTATACGAAATGTATGCAATTGCATTCAATTTATGCTGCGGTGGTATTATTAAATAATTACAATTTATCTATGAAATGTATTTTAATAAGCTCATTTAAAGCACACGTAATATTATAAGCTTGTATTTACAATTAGACATGATCCCATGATCCTTTTGAATAAATAATTAGATTATTGCTATAGTACTGATTTAAAAATGTACTTGTATTATACTAAAAATATACGAAGACTATTTACTACTTCTTTCGAATAAGTAATTGCAATTTCTTTACGAAGTATGTTGAATGGTAACATATTAATAATACATAACTTCAATTATTTTATCGATATAATTTAGTAATAGTTTTTATTAAATTACAACTAGTGAAATCTTTATAATCATGTTAATAGTACATAATTCCAAGCCCTAATTGTGCAATTTATTAACAGTTTCTATTTAAGCATAAATCTTTATAATCATGCTAATAATATCATATAATACTAATAATAATAAGTGGTTTCAATCATTTTGCTAATAAATTGGTATTTTTTATTCGAACACAACAAGTGAAAACTATCATAAAAATTGTGTAATTCGCTCTGTCTACAGCAACTAATAGCTTTCTTTAACATGTTCTCTAGCCTTTTCCTTTCGCATTAGTCGAATGTACGTTTTCATAAATTGCACGTTAGCTTCGGTCGCTGCGCGTCCCGCCTCGACGTCATAATTTGAAAAGTTGCGAGTCCCTATAGCACATTAGTTATGCCGGCGGATCCGAAGTTGCCGAACTCGGCGACAAAGTCGTATCGCACGGTTGTTTGTCAATTTGCGTTCGTCGTATGCCGACGTACCCTCCAAGATTAAATTCAGCAACATCGACAGAAATCGTGATTTGTGAACGGGCGCAACGACGCGAGAATATTTCGCGTTAGAATGGAGTAATTAGTTGTTTAAGATTGATTTCGCGATCCGTTATCGAGCTGCAAAAAATGGAATTGTAAATTCAAGTGTTATGAGAAGCGTTAAGGATTTATGTGTTCGTAATGGTATTAATTTATACTTCATTATGAAGTGTAGAACTAAGATTCTTATATTTGCTTGAGAATAAGAAATGCAGGTATAATGAATGGGACAAAGTAATGTTATATTATTAAATGACATAAAGAATTGTATAAATAAGTATGTTTAATATTTTGTACATATATTAATTAAGGATGTTCTGGAGATATATAAAAACGTTCAGAAATTCTTGAAACGTTAACAAAACATAGTTTTTACTATATTAAAGCAATTAACATGTAGTGAATCATAAGTAATCATAATTAATAATAATCCAATAATCAAATAATAAGTAACATGTAATGAATCCTGTAGACTGTAATGATTACCTAATATACACCACACAGACTCTTTTCGTCTAATTATTTTAATTTTGTTCACATTCTCCACACTTTAACTTTATATTTACCGATCTTATTTTTATTAATCTCTAAACTCTTGTTTCTTTCACACTGACACTCACTTTCCTTAACACTAGAACGACTGTCTTTTTTTTATACATGCATTTCTCCATTTAAAACCAGTCAAAATGACTGGTTTCGTCGTTCTCGTGTTAATTTATTAATCTCTAACATCTAAAAATGTTTTAATGTCCGGTTTACAAGTTTAGCTACAAAATTTAGTCACTCTTTCACTTTACTCACGTTCTATCTGCAAAGTCTCGTATTTTCACTGTCTCATGAATAATCTTTCTTGTTTAATAATTTAGATTTCATTTACAGAAGATAGAATTCTTATTCTACTCTTCTTTTTTTTCTGCATCTCTATCACATGTAATTCTTTGCTTATATAATCTAATATGTTCAATTGTAATGATTGTTTCCTTTGAAAAAAAAAAAAAAATAGGAATTAATACTTTTCCCTCTAATCATTATCAGTATAAATAATTGCGAACAAAACTTCTTGATTGCAATGTACTTTAGGTCAAGATAAACTTATATGGTTATCCAGGAATTAAATATATCGGTTTCGATGAATTTTCTGAGTGAAAACGTTCTCGTCTGTCGATAACAGCGATCGAGTTCCGATGTTATTTTCGTAACGCGGTTACAGTACGATTGCTAAAATGTTAATTACTTTTCCGAGTTAAGTATGACGCACGGGAGAAACGTTGGCCCCCTGCCCCCGGTAGACTTTCAGTTCGGAAACAATATTTGGAACGTCGCCGACCGCTTTTCAACTTCCTATCCGCGTTACGTCGGCGAAATATGCAGATTTGCAATAAACTCCCGTCGACTGTGCAACTGCGAACTGACCATCGGCGGAATTTTCACGGCAACTTTGAATATTGAAGGACAAGTGTCGAAATTGGCAAGTGACAACTTGAGGGATTGTAAATTAACCCAACCAACCTGAGCCCGAAATTCATTACACTACAAGTTATCAATGTTATAATTCAAAATAATCATAACATTTACTAATGTGAAATCTAAAATGACAAAGATGCTATTTATTCTTTCTATCTTATTATACAACGTAATGAAAAGTAAAATTTTATTGTATTTATAAATGCAGACATCGTTCACATAATTTTTCTAGATGTTCAAACTGCAGGACTAGGTATGTTAACTACATTTATGATTATATCATTCGAAATTAATCAGACACAAATTGAAATTAAAAGGATAAGTCTCAAATTTGAGAAGTGACATCTTAACGGATCATAACCAAATTAGCATAGAAAAGTGACCTGAATCTCGAATCCAAAAGTGGTTACAATAAATTAAAATTACTTGAAATAATAATAGCTTGCATTAAAGATTAAAATCTAAGTCACGAAAATACTCTGCCATGTTCCTTTCTTAATCGTAATGAAGAATATATTTCTATCTAACAGCGTAGATGAAATAGCTTTGTTAGATTTAAATATCTCAAGTACACTTATTATTACAGCAACTGAATTAAGCAGACATTTAATAAATAAATCGATAGTAAAAGAACAATTCTCGAACTTGGAAAGTGACAACATAATGAATAGTAAAGAATGAACGCAGAGAAATAACACGAGTCGCAAATCCAAAAGTGCTTAAACTAAATTAAAATTACTTGAAATAATAATAGCTTGCATTAAAGATTAAAATCTAAGTCACGAAAATACTCTGTCTTTTTTCAATCTTAATGAAGAATATATTTCTATCTAACAGCGTAGATGAAATAGCTTTGTTAGATTTAAGTATCTCAAGTACACTTATTATTACAGCAACTGAATTAAGCAGACATTTAATAAATAAATCGAAAGTAAAAGAACAATTCTCGAACTTGGAAAGTGACAACATAATGAATAGTAAAAAATGAGCGCAGAGAAATAACACGAATCGCAAATCCAAAAGTGCTTAAACTAAATTAAAATTACTTGAAATAATAATAGCTTGCATTAAAGATTAAAATCTAAGTCACGAAAATACTCTGTCTTTTTTCAATCTTAATGAAGAATATATTTCTATCTAACAGCGTAGATGAAATAGCTTTGTTAGATTTAAGTATCTCAAGTACACTTATTATTACAGCAACTGAATTAAGCAGACATTTAATAAATAAATCGAAAGTAAAAGAACAATTCTCGAACTTGGAAAGTGACAACATAATGAATAGTAAAAAATGAGCGCAGAGAAATAACACGAATCGCAAATCCAAAAGTGCTTAAACTAAATTAAAATTACTTGAAATAATAATAGCTTGCATTAAAGATTAAAATCTAAGTCACGAAAATACTCTGTCTTTTTTCAATCTTAATGAAGAATATATTTCTATCTAACAGCGTAGATGAAATAGCTTTGTTAGATTTAAGTATCTCAAGTACACTTATTATTACAGCAACTGAATTAAGCAGACATTTAATAAATAAATCGAAAGTAAAAGAACAATTCTCGAACTTGGAAAGTGACAACATAATGAATAGTAAAAAATGAGCGCAGAGAAATAACACGAATCGCAAATCGAAAAGTGCTTAAACTAAATTAAAATTACTTGAAATAATAATAGCTTGCATTAAAGTATAAAATCCAAGTAACGAAAATACTCTGCCATGTTCCATTCTTAATCGTAATGAAAAATATATGTCTATTTGACAGCGTAGATGAAATGAATGGATCGCAATTGCATTTATGATTACAGCAATTAGAACTAACTAGACAGTTAATACGCAGATCGGAACTAAAAGAGATACAATTATTTTTCGATTCCCAGATACGAGAGCGTACATTAACTAACGCGGCTACTGATAAAAAACAGCTCGTGCACTGAAACTGGAGCGCGGCGGGCTTTAGCAAAAAGCTCGGTGAAAATTTCGTTGCCGTCGCGCAACATAATTCACGGATTAGGCGGCGATCGGGCGTGGATCGCGGACGGTAAAAACCGTGAACTGGCATACATGCCGGAGGGAAAGAAGGCCGGCTTAAATCGGTCGCGCGAAAATCCCGGGTCACCGGTGACGCATGTCCCGAAAATATTCACCTTCAGGGTTTCCTATTCATACTGTGGTCAAACTAATCATTTTTTTTTTTTTTCTAACGGAA
The DNA here is from genome assembly GCA_019453355.1 of Ceratina japonica. NCBI lineage: Eukaryota > Metazoa > Arthropoda > Insecta > Hymenoptera > Apidae > Ceratina > Ceratina japonica. Next base: position 16,945 of record SMSR01008208.1, read on the forward strand.
ATCAAATGTTGTCGGATTGATCAAACGCACTTTTAACTGATGATAAAACTAGAAAACTTTGAGTTTTGTTTATGATATAGATAGTACGTGATATATGCATATACACGTGTGTATAAAAATTGAGATTCTTATTTATTCGTCAAACACACTTTCAACTGGTGATAAAACTAGAAAACTTTGAGTTTTATCTATATATAGAACGATAGTATTATTTGTTATTTGTATACACTCGATGTAGGCACGGTCACGTGTCAAACCCCCTTTCAAAGCCGAAAGGCATGAAATAAAGCATATCTAATCTAGAACGATAGTATGTAATGTCTGCATATACACGTGTATAGAAAAATTGACATTCTTATTTGTATTATCACCGAGATTAATATCTTAATACCTTAGTGTTACATGTATAAGAACATGTATTATATTATAATAGATGTCATTTACTTATAGTATATGTGCATAAAAATGGAGTTTCTTTTATAATACATAACATTTGCTTACACATTCGTGAATAAAATTTAACTTTCTCATTTCTATTATCAAACTAATTAATATTTCAATATTATGCACGAATTTTTGCTAATACAATCTACAAAAATATAAAATCTATCATCTATCTATTTAATTAGCTTTTTATTTTTTTATTATGTATCAAAAATTGAAATTTTTACATGTTTCGATATGTCTAACTCTCTTATGGTTACACCAATTTTTATGTATTCTTGTAAATGTATATAACTTACTTAGATCTACGAACGGAATGTTTCAAATTTTTGGTGGAGGTCCCAATAAAAAAGTTAAAAAAACAACTGTTTTGATATTAAACCGAAGAAAACCATTGTTTGTGAGACTCTAGAAGGCTTAGTTTATTATGTAATGAGCAAAGAAAATTTATTCAAAATTCTTAATGATCGCAATAGCGAAGGAAAAAGTGAACATTGCGTTTTTTAACTTTTTTATTGGGACCTCCATCAAAAATTTAAAACATCCTACTTAACGCATCCCCCCACCTAGGCTTTTGCTGAAGGTCGTGTCGCGTGCACCACTATTGAACATGTCTGGTTTACTGCATAGAATGATAATATGTGTTATCATTCATAACATTTGCTTATACATATGCACATAAATATGTGCATAAAAGTTGAGTTTTTCATTTGTATTATCAAACGAATTAATATTTCAATATTATATAAGAATTTTTGTTAATATCTATTTACACTGTTTTCATGTGCATAAATATGTGCATAAAAATTGAGTTTTCTATTTGTATTATCAAACGAATTAATATTTCAATATTATATAAGAATTTTTGTTAATATCTATTTACACTGTTTTCATGTGCATAAATATGTGCATAAAAATTGAGTTTTCCATTTATATTATCAAACGAATTAATAGTTCAATATTATATAAGAATTTTTGTTAATATCTATTTACACTGTTTTCATGTGGATAAATATGTGCATAAAAATTGAGTTTTCCATTTGTATTATCAAACGAATTAATATTTCCATATTATATAAGAATTTTTATTAATATCTATTTACACTGTTTTCATGTGCATAAATATGTGCATAAAAATTGAGTTTTCCATTTGTATTATCAAACGAATTAATATTTCAATATTATATAAGAATTTTTGTTAATATCTACTTACACTGTTTTCATAATAAGAGATAATTATAGAATAATTAAATATAATGTTCCTCCTGATCAAATCTCCTCCTTAATTATTAACATTTAAATATAATGTTCCTCCTGATCAAATTTTGAGTATGTATAAACGCTACACTTGTTTCGAAATAATAATATTCACCGTCGAGGTTCGCTAGTCGCGCCGCGGTCAGGCACGATTCATTTTTTGGCTATTCATGTTTGGCTGAGGATTGCACGTTCCGAACGAATACGAGTATCGCGCGGCTGAAAACTTTCAAGTAATATTAAACACCTGTCAAACTGCTGCGGCCGCGAGGGCCGGGGGATAAGTTCGAGTCGAGCTAGCCCGGCCGATGTACGACTTTCAACCGGTGGTCCACGCGAAATGGAGTTACGAGTGCTTCCCCGGGATATTATGTTTGAGTTTGGCCCGTAATATACGCTCGCGCCCCCGTAAGTCCGACCGGAAATGTAACCTCATCGCGAAAATCCGAGCTTTCGACTGTTAATTGTATCGCGAAGGAAAAACCAGCTTCTGGTTAACTGGTTCATACAAATTGCATGCTGTTTGAAAATGCGACAAAGGAAGATTGATTGAAAGGGTATAGACTCCCGCAACAGCGCGATAAAGCAGAGAAACTAAATTAACCTGCTGAAGTAATAAAAAATGTCGGTTTACGCAATTCGATTCTACATACGTTCATTTTTCAGAGAATCGAGACAAAATTCGTCTTAATGTTTAGCTTGAGATACACCTTATATACATATAGATATAACTGAAATACACGTATAAGCATGATCATGTGTATGGGTTACATACAGAGGTACATACACTTTTGGGATTGACTGTATAGCCAATACGACCTTAATTTTTTTTTTTCTTTTTTTACGTTTCACTTTTACATTTATTGCCTGTCAATACATCTGACAACTAAAAATTAATAACTTATCATATTTAATTAACTAACAAATCATTTAATACGTCACATAATAAATCAAATAAACAATACATCATCATAAATTCAAATCAATCTCGTATCTCACTCAATTAAATTATATATGCTTTACGATAAGCATTTCTAATTCCAAGGAATCGAACTTGGGAAGAAAGAGGGCAGCCGACTAATTGGAGTCTTTTAATTATTTCGTAGCGAGCGGGAAGAGGAAGTTTTCGAACAAGTCGCCGGTTCAGCGCGCCTGGGCGTTGATGTTTCAAAGCAGGACTCGGTGTAAGACAATTAAGCTCGTAATTTAAGCAATATGAACTTTCGTAGTTAATGAGGATCGCAGGGCTGGCAATTAATTACAACCGGTTGGACAAGCTGTCTCATGTGTGTGTGTATCGCGAAAGAAAACCATTTAAATGAGGATCTCTCGCGTTACGTTGTTGCTGGCGCCGTGCTCGGTCCATGCAGTGTAATTTAGTTGTGTTCTCGCGGCGAGAGCGATGCTTTTGAGCCTCGGCGTCTTAATACTCCCGGGACTTTCTTGTTTCAGTCACCCAGTGCCAAGAATATTTTATTTTACGTGAAATACATTTTATAAACGCTTTATAATTACATTTTATAACTCATTTTATAAATGCTTTATAATTACATTTTGTAACTTGTTTTAGAAATGCTTCATAATTTTATACGAAATACCCTTGACGATTTTTCTGCGCCTAATTATTTTGATTACTCTATTAGTTATAATTGCATTTCACGTTTCTACACTGAGAAAACGGTGGTCTGACGATTAGCAAAAATTGAAATATAGTACCAAAAAAATACTTTCTTTGAGTAACAAATACGTTCCTTTTGTATTTATTACAAATCTATATAGTAATTTCTACACAGTAATAATAATTACTATCCACAGTTACTAATTTTTACTATCCCTGGTTAGTAATTTCTAATATTCAGTTTCCACATTTTCCTTCTATTACTTTACTTTATATAACTACACGTGATTTATATTATTTCATATATAGATTAAAGATTTTATTATATAATTCGGTAATTTCCATTGAATTCAATAAGTAAAAATTATACTAAGCATACAGACGAATTTTTCCTTAAAGTTTAGCTATCTTTAATTAAATCCAAACACGTTTCAAGATTACTATTCAAATATAGTAATTTTCACTTAAATATGCAATAAATATTGCTAGAATTTTGTGGCTTCGTTTTTCTCAGTGTATTTGCAAATATACTATCATACTTCATTTATACACCAAAAGACATGACAAACACTCCAAACCTACAATCACGGATTTCATCTCAATTAATGAAGAAATATTATTATATTTAATACTATATACAATCATATAATACTCTAGTCCACGTTTTAAACTCAGAATTTCAATTATTTTGTCGAGAAGAAAAACTACGAACGTATTTGCAATCGCAGGTAGGGAGAGAAAAAAGAATTCCGTTGGCAACTAGATGTAACGATGACAAACCTTTGTGCGCGGTTTAGGAAAGATTTGATTGGGAGACCGTGGAAACGCGCGAGGCAGGGCTAGCACCGTAGCGAGTAAACGAACCGGCGCAACGGCGAAATCATTGAATATTCACACAGACAGATGAACCGAACGGATCTCGGTAGCCGGTGAATATTCAAAACGTTCGCGGCGCGCGGTAAAAGTTATTCCGGCCCGTAGGAAGCGTCGTATACCTCGGGGATCGCCGTCGACCAAGATACTGATCCGCGGCGTCATTGATTGACTGATGAATTCGAGACAAGCTCGAGCCACGCGAATCTCGACGAAACAGAACACGTAAATAATAAATGGAGGAAAAACTGTTCTTACAAACTGGTTGAAATGCATTTTCATTGAAGGATAATTTGCTTATCATTTATTTTTGACATTGACGCAACTGTTGCGTCATTCAGTATTGCTATATGTCATACGTATGTACAATAGTATGTAATTAGAAACGCACAGGCTGCATTATTTTAGTAAATAAAAACAACATATTATTGTATAGTTATACTACGAACTGTATAAAATATATTTCACACTTTTTTATTTCGATAAATTCCAACAGAGATTTCGTGAAAATGTAATTAGAATCATTTGAGGGTGTAAAATAATTTAAAGTTTGGGATAGGAATACAATCTGCAGACGCTATGTATGACTTCCTATTACGAAAGTGCATACTTTTCATGTATCTTGCCTAACAACGGCACGTTCAATATTTGACTTCACCGAATTCACTTTTACCGTGGTTGAAAAGTCCTACTAGGGAGGTAAGTATTTAATCCTCTTATGTGGGATGTAACGCCTCGATTAAAGGGCTAATTGAACATCGTGGGAATTCGTGGCGTGAAAGCAAGTATTGTATTTTTGGATGGTTAAACACAATTTCATTATGAATCTGTCCATTCTATTGGAAAATGAGTTTCAAAATGTTATCTCTTGAAAAGATTGACCAACATATAAAATAACACAACGAGTTATCAATTATAAACAGTATAGAACAGAAAATTGTCAACGAGATCAGAAAGGAAATCTGATTAAAAGTGTCAAAATTGAATTATGTCAAACTATTAGGTGCAAATACAATCGTAGATCTAAATAAACGGAACAGAGTTATGAATTTTATGGTTGTGTGAGCCGTAACGTCTCTGCCAAAAGTTTAAGACATGTAATAAAAAACTGTGTCCAATATTTGAGGCAATGAACTTTTAGAAAAAATTATAATTACAGAGGATAATATTTATAAAATTCTTCGACTTGTTTTTCTCAGTCATAAGGAATTTTTAACGCATAATTTCTAATATCGTAATGTACAGTTTTTGCATCTTTTGATTGGACTGTCACTTACTATTATTTACATTATGTACATGTCCTATAATTCGTACTTGTGTATGTTTTTTATCATACTCAAATTTAAATTATTCTTAAATCATGTATTAAAACTTATACAAAATTATAAAATTCTGTCATTGTTGCGTTCATAAATGAAATCAATATTCTGTCATTCGACATAAAACTTCAAGACATAAGAACTTTTTTAACTAATTCCCGAAATTTCCATAATTTTGTACACTGTCTTACTAATGTAATT
>SMSR01008209.1:0-13139 GCA_019453355.1 Ceratina japonica
AGAAGGTCAAGGGACATCCCTGGTACATTATTCAAGGCTGTTCCAAATGAACGAGTTAAAGCCAGCAAGGACGAAGAGGAGAACCCCGTACTTTCTATTGATAAGAAAAGGTCCTGCCACGGTTTCTTTTTGGCTCATCCGCATCGGTCGAAGGTGCGAATTCTTGTATCTGGGCGTGGCAAATTGCCGCACGCGAACCTCTAATGATGCGAACAAACGAGCCGGACCTCGGGGATAGAAAGGATTAAAAGAAAGAGAAGAGGGCTGATCCATCGACTAAATAAGAGCTTCGACAAGCGAACGTGGCGAGAAAATCAGTTCCGACAAGCGCCATAACAGGGTATCCGCGACAAATGTGATATGGTGGGTGTTAATTACATGTAGTATAATAAAAACTAGACGATCTCGCGAGCAATAAATTTGAGACCGTAAAAATCGAATCGGTTTCCTATTTCGCAAGATCAATTTAGAAACATCGTATTTTCGACGTCCGTCAAAGCCTCCATAAACGAAATTGCCATCGTATTTGCCGTTTTAAATAGTACGATAAATTTGTCAATGCTGAATAACGGAGTTGAAAATTGATCGCATACCGCGGGTATAACATCGCAATATTTGCATGTTCATAGCCTTTCAACATAGCTAAAGCGCATGCAATCAAGCACGAAGAACCGAGAAACCGACTGGCGCCCAATCGATCGATTCCTCCGTTCCCTGTTCGACTGAAAGCCACCATGAAGAACCGAGCCGAAGGCGGCTTTCTGGACCGACTGGTTCTGTTTCCCTCTCGCCGTCGTCGATCGGCCACATTAATCATATGGCGAACGACGCCGAGCCTCTCTTTATTTATTCACCTTCTGTCTCTCTCGGCCTCAGCTTTTTCTTACCACGGTATCGTCTTCGTGCCTCGGTATTCGTTGCAAGCCTGCAGTTGAACTCATTGCGGAATCTTTATCATTCATCGACTATAGTCAGCGTATGAAATATTTACATATATTCCTTTTCGCCAAAAAGTATAAGTCATACGTAAGTTAATTAATTTATGAACCAATTTAATTTNCGCGTCGATATTTTCGTGTTCCCGGTTCGACAAATTTTTCATCAACCGATGCTTGCCGACTAAACGGGAGCGACGAGGAAACACGTTTTCGTCTCTCGTTCTTTTTGCTCGATTTATTGGTCCCGCGCTACGTTAGCTACGCCAGGAGTATATCCTGCTTTCTTGAACAAATATTTGCACGCTCGCCCTTAGATATACAGACCCGAACGGAGAAGTCAAACCGCCCTCCAGACGCAAATTTTCGGATCACTTATCCTTATACTTATCCTCGATAAATATTCGCTTGTTAGTACAGTATTTCGCGAGCGCAGCCGTTCCCCTCATTTTCGAGGGTTCCCTAAATACCTTCAAGTCCTCGACGCAACTATTTCAAAAGACCCAAGAATTCTTCAAAATCAATTTTGTTGAATTTCATACCTAATGCTTAGCTTCTTTAGTTATTAGTGGTCAAAAGAGGTCGCTATTTGTATTTTAGGTAGAAGGGTATTACTAAGTACGTAGAAGTAAGAACATGGTGTCCATGCAATCACGTGCAATGCGTAAAAAGTATAATTTCGTTTCTTAATTGTAATCACAAATATAATGTTTAGTTTTTCATTTTCACATTAAACAATGATAATAGTAATTAAATAAGGTAAAGGCATTCCTACATGATTGTTTTCTTTAATCCATTACCTCAATAATATTATAAGAAATTTTAAATATCTTTCATTATTCCTACAGGCTTCAAGCGCCTTTATTCATTTTAATGAGAAGATCATAAAAAAAAAATTGAACCTGTACTAAGGGAAATGTAATCGTACACGTGACTGGATGCACTTGACGTATTTATTAATATTCTGCAATGATTCGATGCGCAATTTACATGATCGAGATTTCGTGACGCTCGAACTCGATCGGGTGGATCTTCGATCCGGTCCAACGTTTCTTCGAACAGACTCGCCATCAAACCGAAGTCGAATTAATATTCAATCTAACCATCGATAAGCATATACCAAGAACATGCATTTTATCGTTAATGTGTCTCCCTGCCAGATAAAGCTTACGAATTAATTAGCCAATGACATTGGATCGCGGCGACTCAAAATTCATTATCGTCGACGGGGCTGCGCATCGATCGTCGCAAAAGGAAGTAACGATCGAATCACAAACTTGAGCAGAGCCTGATTTATTACGTTCGACTATCAAACATTTATAACTGCGAACAGGTAATGATCATCAAACGTACGTATTAATATTTCACTGTTCGATGCAACAAACATGAGAATAATAAAATTCTATCAATTATAGATAGCGTTCCTCTTCTCGTAATTGCTTTATTCGTAAAACTAACGTGGGTGGCTCGGTGAAACCCAGCCCACGACCTAAATACGGGTCCACGAAAAGCGAACAGAAATATCTGACGTATGAGAAGAAAGAATCGAAAAAACCCATTAGTTCTTGTCTTGGAAGAAAATGATATTTCCATGTTATCGACATTCAATTTCAATCGAGCGTGTAGCCGTGAGACCAGCCTAAACGGCGACGAAATTATAACCTACCGACACGAGACGCTCGTCGAGCTGGCATCCCTTCAATGCGTTACTTTGAAACATTTGGCTCGCGTGACTTGAAAAAGATCTCATTGTCGGTTCGTTCCGCGGCAAGAAGGTCAAGGGACATCCCTGGTACATTATTCAAGGCTGTTCCAAATGAACGAGTTAAAGCCAGCAAGGACGAAGAGGAGAACCCCGTACTTTCTATTGATAAGAAAAGGTCCTGCCACGGTTTCTTTTTGGCTCATCCGCATCGGTCGAAGGTGCGAATTCTTGTATCTGGGCGTGGCAAATTGCCGCACGCGAACCTCTAATGATGCGAACAAACGAGCCGGACCTCGGGGATAGAAAGGATTAAAAGAAAGAGAAGAGGGCTGATCCATCGACTAAATAAGAGCTTCGACAAGCGAACGTGGCGAGAAAATCAGTTCCGACAAGCGCCATAACAGGGTATCCGCGACAAATGTGATATGGTGGGTGTTAATTACATGTAGTATAATAAAAACTAGACGATCTCGCGAGCAATAAATTTGAGACCGTAAAAATCGAATCGGTTTCCTATTTCGCAAGATCAATTTAGAAACATCGTATTTTCGACGTCCGTCAAAGCCTCCATAAACGAAATTGCCATCGTATTTGCCGTTTTAAATAGTACGATAAATTTGTCAATGCTGAATAACGGAGTTGAAAATTGATCGCATACCGCGGGTATAACATCGCAATATTTGCATGTTCATAGCCTTTCAACATAGCTAAAGCGCATGCAATCAAGCACGAAGAACCGAGAAACCGACTGGCGCCCAATCGATCGATTCCTCCGTTCCCTGTTCGACTGAAAGCCACCATGAAGAACCGAGCCGAAGGCGGCTTTCTGGACCGACTGGTTCTGTTTCCCTCTCGCCGTCGTCGATCGGCCACATTAATCATATGGCGAACGACGCCGAGCCTCTCTTTATTTATTCACCTTCTGTCTCTCTCGGCCTCAGCTTTTTCTTACCACGGTATCGTCTTCGTGCCTCGGTATTCGTTGCAAGCCTGCAGTTGAACTCATTGCGGAATCTTTATCATTCATCGACTATAGTCAGCGTATGAAATATTTACATATATTCCTTTTCGCCAAAAAGTATAAGTCATACGTAAGTTAATTAATTTATGAACCAATTTAATTTCGTCTAATAGAAAATCTCTCTGCCTCATAAACATGAATTAAACTGATTAGAAAATTTCTTCCTTCTCCCTTTTACCGTCGTAACTTAAACTTCACGAATTGAAGATGACAACGGGATAATCGCCCGAAAGAGGAAGCCGAAAATTCTGGACTGTGTTAATAGGAAGAGTGGGCGCGATATTTATTAGCCATCGTGCAAGAAACTTATCCCATCTTTGTACGCGCAGATTACAGGCTATTCGGGCTAACAAGCCTAAACGATTTTGGAAAGAGGACGATTTTGTGATCGACGTGGAAAAGAAATTCGACAGGTAATAACGTAGCTGCCCGGAAGGGACAGCGAAATTGATTTTTGGAAAATACGTCATGTGCAGGAATGCCATTCGGGGCTGTTATATTTTTCTCTTCGAAAGCCAAAGGGGAGATCAACGATAAATTGACTTGAATTTATAAAAAAANGAGGAGAACCCCGTACTTTCTATTGATAAGAAAAGGTCCTGCCACGGTTTCTTTTTGGCTCATCCGCATCGGTCGAAGGTGCGAATTCTTGTATCTGGGCGTGGCAAATTGCCGCACGCGAACCTCTAATGATGCGAACAAACGAGCCGGACCTCGGGGATAGAAAGGATTAAAAGAAAGAGAAGAGGGCTGATCCATCGACTAAATAAGAGCTTCGACAAGCGAACGTGGCGAGAAAATCAGTTCCGACAAGCGCCATAACAGGGTATCCGCGACAAATGTGATATGGTGGGTGTTAATTACATGTAGTATAATAAAAACTAGACGATCTCGCGAGCAATAAATTTGAGACCGTAAAAATCGAATCGGTTTCCTATTTCGCAAGATCAATTTAGAAACATCGTATTTTCGACGTCCGTCAAAGCCTCCATAAACGAAATTGCCATCGTATTTGCCGTTTTAAATAGTACGATAAATTTGTCAATGCTGAATAACGGAGTTGAAAATTGATCGCATACCGCGGGTATAACATCGCAATATTTGCATGTTCATAGCCTTTCAACATAGCTAAAGCGCATGCAATCAAGCACGAAGAACCGAGAAACCGACTGGCGCCCAATCGATCGATTCCTCCGTTCCCTGTTCGACTGAAAGCCACCATGAAGAACCGAGCCGAAGGCGGCTTTCTGGACCGACTGGTTCTGTTTCCCTCTCGCCGTCGTCGATCGGCCACATTAATCATATGGCGAACGACGCCGAGCCTCTCTTTATTTATTCACCTTCTGTCTCTCTCGGCCTCAGCTTTTTCTTACCACGGTATCGTCTTCGTGCCTCGGTATTCGTTGCAAGCCTGCAGTTGAACTCATTGCGGAATCTTTATCATTCATCGACTATAGTCAGCGTATGAAATATTTACATATATTCCTTTTCGCCAAAAAGTATAAGTCATACGTAAGTTAATTAATTTATGAACCAATTTAATTTCGTCTAATAGGAAATCTCTCTGCCCCATAAACATGAATTAAACTGATTAGAAAATTTCATCCTTCTCCCTTTTACCGTCGTAACTTAAACTTCACGAATTGAAGATGACAACGGGATAATCGCCCGAAAGAGGAAGCCGAAAATTCTGGACTGTATTAATTGGACGAGTGGGCGCGATATTTATTAGCCATCGTGCAAGAAACTTATCCCATCTTTGTACGCGCAGATTACAGGCTATTCGGGCTAACAAGCCTAAACGATTTTGGAAAGAGGACGATTTTGTGATCGACGTGGAAAAGAAATTCGACAGGTAATAACGTAGCTGCCCGGAAGGGACAGCGAAATTGATTTTTGGAAAATACGTCATGTGCAGGAATGCCATTCGGGGCTGTTATATTTTTCTCTTCGAAAGCCAAAGGGGAGATCAACGATAAATTGACTTGAATTTATAAAAAAACAATATTATTCCAACATAAAAATTAGAATTTCACATTAAATATAAGACATGTAAATTGAAAATATGTACATTGAATAAATTATAAAAACACACAAATAACTGCTTCAGATTTCTTTTCTTAATAAATCATATTATTCCCTGATTCGAACCAAAGTATTATTTTCATCGATATATTTACAAGAATGTAGAATAGAAAAATAGTATTACACGTATAAATTAGTCCTACTCGATGGAAAAAAGGGTGGATCAAAATATCCGACGAGACGCACTTTGGAAACACTATTCTAGGACCAAAGGGAAAGAACAAGGGGTGCGCCCACGCCTGGAAGAACAACTTGATACAAGAGACCGTCTCGCTTACAGTCTAGAGTCTTTATAGAATCCTCGGTTCGGAGTTAAAGAGAAGATGAGAGGACAAAGACAAAGGGGGTTGGATAAGGAAAGACAGAAGGATGACGGAACGAGGAAAAAGGAGGGGCACGCAAAGGCGTGTACAATGGAGAACCGGAAACTCGAGCCGATACACCGAGCAGCGCATCTTCAGCGCGAGTCGAGATCTTGTCCAATGAACAAACCCTAAGAAGAAGATGAGGAAAAAACAGAAGCAGAAGAAATAACAAAAAGTAACGAGCGGAACAGAATAACAGCTGAAGGAGGCGAAAAGAACGATTTGAGATGAAAAGGAGAAGGCACAATCGACGAACGCCACGAGATTTATTCGGGGCTGCGCGATAAAACGTGCGCCAAGATCGGTGTGAGCGAACCCTTAACCGTGCCCTTAACTGTAAAACCCCCGAGGGCCGCGCCACTTGTATTAGGCAGATTTATTAACGCGGTATCGAGATGCTTCTTCGGGGTTTGGAACGAAATGCATGAATAATCTGACCGTGGGATCTACGGGCGTGAATCAGTCCTCCCTTCTGGTTGGTCCGCGCTGCCGCTAGGATTTGTAAGAACGGCCTTCAGGCACACCGGTTGCATCTTTGTTGCGGATTCCAACCACCGGTGCCTACTGTTTACATACCGATTTTTATACCCTTTTTTTACAACCTACGCTTCATCTCGGATATAATATTTTTTCTATGTGCTTCGCGTTTCCTCGTTATCACTTAGATTTTCAAGCGGCTGTTCCGCTTGTGCTATACGTCATAATCCGAGCATTTCACCGTTATAAATTGTCGGCCAACTAATATATCGATATCTAATAATTTTCTAACATCGAAGCAACGCGTAAACACGATTGCGGAGGTGGAGCGAACAAGTCGCTCGCTTTTTGAAGTCACGGCGAGAATTATAGATATCCGAGTTTGGTGTATTTCCGTGCCATTTAATTATGATATATGGACGGCTGTATCTGAGGCGTCTCGTGTAACCCTTTCCATAAATTGTTGGTTTTACATCGAAAAATGCCGACTCGCACAGATTTATTACCGATACGTATGTTGTGTCTATAAAAGCCCCGCGAGAAAGATATTTTTCGATGCTACGTGGGGAACGGTGGAAGGCGAGTGACTTTCCAGAGCCACATTATCCCATAACGTTAAATTGCTCTCGAAGCACAAATTTAGTTGTCCAAACGACGGCATAGCCGGGCGGTCGGAAGATATTCAAACTTAGATAAGGACGACAAAATACCTGGGATCAGGATTAAGATCAATCAGCCGCGCGCATTTAGAGGCACAAAATAAATCTTCAACGGTCAGTTTGAAGAATACTATCCGTGATTAATGCGGCCCCTTTTATCGACGCGCCTATCGAACGCCACAATTATCCTTCCCAAAGGGAACTCGGTTGTCCGCGTGTTGACCTGTCGCTACCTTTAAAAATGATCCTCGACAATGACACACCGATAGCGAAACAAAGTTATGTATCATCGGGCGTTGATACATACCACGGACGCGACTTAACACCTCCGTACCATTAATCACTGCACTCCTCTCATTCTCCAATTAACAGGCAATTTCCCTAACACGATTATTCAACGGCGCTGCTAATAGCCGAGATGTTATTTCGTGAAATCGTTCCTTTCTAATGTCCGCGACCACTGTCTTCCACCTACTCGTTTCCTGTAAATTCACCGCCGATTCTCGCAAGGCGATCTGTCTTGCCTATCAGGAAGCTGGTGTTGCGAACAGGTAACATGTGTAAGATCCAGAATATCGGTTTTCAGGCCTGGATAATAAGTGGCACGCGTCCAATAGAACTTTACCGCAAGTATTTCACAAAACAGGAAACCGATATCCTTTACTTAAAGCAGATTCGCATCAATTTTTCATCACAATCAAAATAACTCCTTTGACGTGCAAACTGGCAGCTTGACAGCAATCTCTACCAAATTTGCAATTTATCAAAACCGCAATCTTCCGTCATATGTGCAACGTCCATTAATAATAAACATAAACGAAAAAGCGACGATTAAATCTTTTTCCCTTAACCAGCTCCGTAGAGGCCTGATCGCTTCCCTCGTATTTCCCTTGGAAATCAAGCGACTCTCGCGGCGGCAATTCATCTTCACCAGCGAGCAGCCGATCAGTACTCGGATTGGCTCTCTTATCGGCGAGATCACAAACGAAAGGAGTAACATTCATAGGGACGTAGGAGATCGGACCTCTATTCCGTGAGTGGTTGGCAGTTCGCAGGCTTGCCGCGCGTGGCCAAGGCCCCTCTTATTACTACGACAGGCTGTCTCCCTGTCGTAAAACCCTGCTATATGTAAGTGCCGCGTGTGCGCGCCGAGAGTCGGTACGTTGATGCAAGGATCGTGGGTGTCGGTCCCACGCGTCTAGGTGAGGCCCATACTCCCGGTCCTCGCCGCTCGTGTTCTCCGCCGCCGCTTCGCTTCCTCCTCTCTCGGCCTGCGTCTTTTTCTCTCGCCTTCTTTCCTCGCCCGCTTCTTTATCGTACCCTCTCGATCGCTCTTCCGCGGATCCCAAACGCTCCTTCCACTCGATTTCCCTCTTTCTCTTTCTGGCACTGCCGCTTCTCCTCGGGACCCGGTCATTACATATATGGAAGGCAGGGGTAAAGTCTTCCAAACGCGATCCAAACGAGTCCCTGGGACGCATCGTGAGCTCATGAGAAAAACATCCTACTTTGCTGTCGTTCTCGTACCTCTGATCCATCTCGAGCCTGCTCTCGGCGAGGGTGGGAAAAATAATCACACTTTGAGTCGTGGGAGCTCGCTTTCCACGTAACAACTCGTTTCGGGTAAACGACGTAGTCAGTGGGCGGCGATGATACGAGGAAAAGTACGATTGATTTCGACGTCGGTTGTTTTATCTGAGCGATAGCGACAAATATGGGACACAGATAGAGGACGGCGAGAGCGAGCATCGATCTTGAACATGATGTAAAGAGTGTGAAAGGTAATCGACACTTATTCGATACTCGTGAGAGAAACTTTTTCCTCGGCCTGAGAGGACACGGTATCGCGCGATCTGATGCTCGTTGCTCGAACGTGAATATCCCTTTTAAAGATATCGCACGATCGAATCGTGGATCCTTCGACGGCGATAATAGTTATTTTACGATACGCTCCCTAGACGCGACACAGTAACCCATAATATTTATACCGAAAGGAATCGGTAAAGAAACTGACAGAAGAATTAAAATATTGGATCGTAATTTGTTCCATTCAATCGTTATTCGAGCCGAGCTAATCCTAATAAAAGTGGATGCAAATTACCGAGTCGATGGAAACCGAAAAAGGGTATTTTCCCTGCGAAGAAGAAGAGGGGCCGACGACAGCTCGCTTTATCGACGGACCTCCATCGCCTGCTCCTTTTTTCGTAAAGGGGTTTCGGCTGTCGGAACATAAGCGACATAAGCGTATGCAGATTGCCGGGTGGCGGCGTGTCCCCAAACTTCGCGTGCAAGATTATACACTTCGGGATGAGATTCCAGAGCGTAAAAAAAAATAAGAGGAGAAGCGAGAAAGGCGGATCGTGGATTCTGACGGCGCCGGGGTGTAGCCAATATTAATAACGCGACATGTGTATCGGCTCTCTGGAAGTTCGATGCTTCCGCGCGTGAGCGTGCAACCTTTCTCCCACCGTTTTCTGACACGGCTGGGTTTTATGCGTCTCGTTGCTTCGCCCGTGTGGGAAGCGAACGAACGGTATCCTTATCGCGGCCGTGGCATTTTTACCAGATTCACTCTAATCGCTAATCTTAATCACCGGACGATGCCTCTTTTAGGTATGTATCTACTTACCGCTTATAGCGGTACGCCGGTACGGTGATACATATTGTTCCTCATGTCTAGTACAAAATACTGAAGAATACTCCTACCTGACAAATGACGTATCTAGATTCTAAATATAATCTAGAAGTTTCAAATACGAGGTTCGTTTTAATGGAATACGAGTGAAACTACGAAGAGGTGAAAACAAAATCGAAACGCCACGAGGACGAGTGAGAGCCGATCTTTAAAAGAGTATAAGAGCCAGAGGTTTTATTATTGATAGTTACATGACCGCGAGGCCAGCGGGGCATGTACGAAATTAATTTCATACACGAAGTGAGTCCTAATATATTCGACGTGGATAGTGCATAAATCAACGATCGAATGCATTATAGCTTTCAAAGGGCCACGCGATTATAGCGTTTAAAAGCGCGTGCTTTTGGCGCTCGCACGGGGACCGCCGTGGGAAGAAAAGAGACGCGGTTGCCGCGGTTGTAACCGTGGAGAAGGACAGAGCGGTTCTTCGCGGTCCATTCGCGCCCACGCGTGCGAATTAAAGAATCTCGGATAAGGTAAGAAGCGAGAAGGTGCGAGAACAACGAAAAGAACGCGGGAGAGAGACGGAGGGACGGAAGGTTGCGGAAAAAACGTGGCCGGGGGACCACCGCCAGCAAAACTGAAAACCATGAAAACGTGTGGGACGTGGAATTCGCGTTCGTCGATCGGCACCATGAGAATCGACCGCTTCGAGAACATCGTGGCGCCACTTTGACATTTTTACCAGTCAACCTTCTTTCCTCTTTTCTCCTACCTACATTTTTTTCTTTCGTTTTCGTGTTCGCGCTACGCACGCAGTACGTACGCACGTACGCGTCTCGTTAATTCCGCGCACGTCTTTACACGCGAGTTGTAATTGATACGATGGTACTTTTGCTATCCGATGAGATACAATGTAAATACGAATAGAAAACGTTGCACAGGCAACCGACAAATCTACGGATTGTGCGTGCATGCAAATACAGCGGACGCCCGCGATAACTTGAATAATCCAACGGGGCAGATTATTGCCGGCGGGTACGATATTTCCGCGGAGATCCGAGTCAGATCTCTCTTCACGAGAAACGCCTACCTTTTGACATTTTATAATTCTATGCTAATTAAATCCTCGAGCATCACCCTTCGCCATGATAATAAACCGTGCTTCGGCTCTCGCAGCCTGCAAGCCGCGTTTGACTCACCGTTCGCTGATTATCCTCAAATTATCGGATGCAAAATCGTCCCATTGTTCTGGAACACGAAATCATGCGCGAGACTACTTACTCCCTTGTTATACTCGTTTCTTAGAATTCAGTCATTAAAGACATTCAAATTTATTGCATCGTACCGGCGATTACGACCGAGCGAACCGGCTCTGGAAACTATTCGGCATTCGCGGCGCTCCGCTGAGAAACAGCAGCTGGATCTTTATCGAATCACTTTTTACGATGCGTACGGAGAGAAAGGAAGAGTTGTAACGGAGTAAGAAACGTCGCCGTTGATCTCCCGGCTCGGTTTCACGGGGTGCAAACCTATCCCTTGAAACATTTCCTTTTGCGAGCTTCAAACGGAACATCCGAAATCGTAATCGCGAACTGAGCGAACGAAGAGACGATAGAATAAATTAAAAAAGGGGTTGAGGTACCCATAAAAAGATGAAAAGGGGAGAAAGTTTTAATAATGCCTGTCAATTTGACCGGTTCGTTAAAAAAAGGGTTTGCGGGCAAACTTAAGGCTGGCTCTTGGAGGAAATTCTTCGAGGAGTTTGCTGCGTGCGTAGAACCTTCCCTTCGTCAATTACACCGTGACTAATGCCTCGTGGCCGCGGGCTACTTTTCGAAATTCATCAAAATAAAATTAGTCGACCACCGAGAAGATAATTCATTGCCCGCGAATCTTCGGGAACCGGCGAACTCGCCTGACATTTTTACGGTATTGAGAGCGGTTAGCGAAAAAAAATTGACTCTGCCTGCATGTTCAGTGCTAATTAGCATATCTTTATATACCGAAAGAGGGGAAAAAGAAAAGGGAACAACGGGCACCGATCTGATCAAATTCGTGGAGAAATGAGGCTTCTCGGAACAAGACTCAGAAAACCAGTCATGGTTTTCTCTGAAGACAATACAACCATAAGCTCATCTCGTTTTCGCTGTTCGATTTTCTTTGAATATCGTCACGATTTACACTAATTTTCATTCGTCCCAAACTTCCCGTTACAGCCGAACGTAACTCGAAAATTAATCAAGCTCATTAAATTAATTGCCAATTAAGAGACCCCGCGGCCTTTCTGATACACGAAACAGGTATCGTCGCCGAGGTTTGATGTCCGCAATAAAACAAAGATTCGATGCTCGTATCGAAGGTGTTTACGACTTATAAAATAGGTGGAAAAAAAGGGTGGAACATCGATGATCGAACATGACAGGAAACGAGTTTAACCAGCGGATGAAACTCCTGGGGCGAACTTCCGCGTTATCCCCGGCCGTTCCCGTCGCGTGGTCATTTCCAGTAAGAAAAATATTTCAACAATACAAATATATTTCAGACGTTAACGTTTCGTCGTTAAGTTAAAAACGAAAAGGTGGAGAGAAAGGTACGGGGCGCCGTTTTTACGCGGCGAACAAATCGTTCTGTCGACGGGCGGAATGGCTGCGAAACGGCTAGCCGGAAACGCGAACGCCGACGATAAATTATGCGAATATATAACAGTCACGATCAGACAATACGCGTCACTCTAAAGATACCGAGATGACGTTAATGAAATAATAACGAAGCGGGTTCCGCTCGTTTTTCACGCACGCCCTCTCGCAGCGTGACCCGCGCCGGTGCCGCGCACGCCGCACGAACAATAACTTTCTTGCTAATTATGAAATAGTGATACGAGCCCGGTCCGCGTATAAACATCGTAACACTCCGAAAAACACGAAGCCAATTATCTGCCGCCCGGTGAGAACGAACATACGCCCTCTCATAAAGTGGTCGCGCTGTTGCGCGAAAGCGCGACGAACAATGAGCAAAAATCAACAATGGGCCCCGAATTAAAACTTTATTTAAAACAATGCATTACGCGATACAGACATCGAAACGTACTCAGTAAGATGATATACGTCTCTCTTTAATCAACTGCCGTCCGCTAATCGTGTGCAATTTAATTACAGCCAGTTGAGTTGCAAGACGTTGATAAAAATGTTGTTGGAAGGATTATAACTCCCGAGTTTCATACCGTGAGACGTAAGTTTATCAAGCCCCGAGATTTC